>OX104118.1:45451107-45648938 GCA_944474755.1 Limnoperna fortunei | reverse complement strand
TCATGTAACTTAGCATACTTAACTGTCTGTATTATATTCTAAAATTCTATATTGTTAAAAACTAGTGTTTTGGACTAATATCATATATTGGAAGTATTTTTGTTTTCATTGCAAGCATTGTTGAAGTGTTTGTTCGTAACGTTTATAAAAATTATATTCATAAAATCCTTACTGATAGAAGCATGATTGATTAGCAATATTTTTAAGTATGTTAGTGTACTTTTCATCACCAGATACATGTCATTTTCCATTGCTAAAACATGTAAACTTGTAGCTACATGTGTAATGGAAATTCGCAAGAAAGAACATTTGTACAATGTTATTGATAATATGTACAGTAGAGTGTTTAAATCACCATCATACTTTATGTTAGTTTGTTTGAATGGGGTTTCACGCCACTTTCAGCAATCATTGTATCTTGTTTTGTTATAAATTGGTCAACCAGGTAGAAACAGGGCTTTTGCAAAATAAAAAACCAGCAATCCTTGTTATTTAAGGATATATTGAGCACACACTGAAATTAAGTGTTGACAGGCACGTGATGAGTAGTAGATGACTAACTGCCATAACAACTCAGCCACCGAGGCCACTTACATTTTGTCAGTCCATATACAACATTTCATAGGCAGTTACAATCACCGTCGGTGTTTATATTCGTGATACTATTCGTTATATGCTTTCATACAAGTAGATATGGAGATTTTAACACCTAAAGTGGAAAAGGTGCGTCCAAAGGCAAAGTCGAAGGGTGTACAGGGGTGCCGTAGATGTATGTGGTAAAAAAATTTATATCTACGTATATGAACGTACAGAAAGATTTTTTTTCCCCGTTTTATGTCTGCAGTTGGGCTGCCTTATATACCAAACCCGTTCAGATCCTCCAATTGCTTTTGATAGTATTTTAAGGAATATAATACAAGCTGTTTTTGACGAAGATTGAAATAGAGCTCTAGTTGGGCAGGTTCTCCGATAGTTGATTTTCTACCAGTTCGGTAAAAAATTTGCCCTTGTTTGAGTTGTAGGAATCCTTTTTATACCAAACCGGTTCAGATGCCTCAAATCTCTTATGGCAGCATCTGTAGCAATAAAGTACAAGATGTTGTGTTAAGTTTCGTGAAGATTGAAAGAGGATGAGGGACCGTCCTGAGTGAGCATGTTTTGCAGTTGTTGATATTTTACCAATTCGAAATTGAAATTTCTGACTCTTTCGCTCCAAACATACCGAACCCGTTCAGATGCCTCATATTTGTTTAGGCAGCATCTGAAGCTATACAACACAAGATGTTAGGCCAAGTTCATAAAGATTGAAAGGGGATGAAGGGGATCGTCTTGAGTTATGCATATTCACACGCAAATGATTTCTAACCATTTCGATATTCAAATTTGTCCCTATTGGGCTCTCGTTAATACGGAACACGTTCAGATGCCTACAATACCGTTTGGTATATCTAAAGCAATACAATCCAAGCTGTTATCCTTAGTTTCGTGAAGGCTGAAAGAGGATGAAGAAATCGTACTGTGTATATTCGCACGAAGGTGATTTTCACGTGTTCAATATTCAAATTTGTTGTCTGTTGGGCGGACTTTACTTAACACCAAATCTGTCACGTGTTAGACTTTCTTTTTGACAACATATTAGTCATTTTTGGAGGACATGTTTTTCAACAGGCTGTTGGTATTCCAATGGGTACTAATTGTGCTCCTCTCCTCACCGACCTGTTATTGTACTTTTATGAGGCTGAATTCCCAGAAGGCCTACTAAAGAAGAAAGAAAAGACACTGGCCCAGACCTTTAATTTAACACTACGCTATATTGATGATGTTTTGTCCCTCAACAATGCTGAATTTGGTGACTATTTACATTCAATTTTACCCTAGCGAGCTTGAAATTAAAGACTCAACCAATACACTAAGGTCAGCCTCTTACTGAGACCTACTTCTAGAGATTGACTCAGGAAACTCTACGACAAACGACTTCAACTTTCCAATTCTCAACTTCCCGTTCATTGACAGCAACATTCCAGCAGCTCCAGCGTATAGTGTGTACATTTCGCAACTGAAAAAGTTATTCAAGATTCTGTATTTTGATTTTTAGACCGATTACTGCTGTTGACTGCTAGACTACACAAACAATGGTTTGTTGTACCTATGTTGGTGTTATCTCTCCAGAAGTTCTATGGTCGTCACCATGACTTAGTTGATCGTTATGGGAAATCCGTGTATCACGATCTGACATTTTCGCTGAGTCATAGGTAGTGTTTCCTATTCCTATAACAAAAAGATTTACGTTATACAAACTTGCCGTAATTAACAGATACATGATTTGATGTCCTGAAACTTTTTTGACTGTGGTAATAAAGCATCTTTGTGGGTAATCATTACGTTGTTGTAACGTGACTTTTTGTTCAAAATGGAAGTGAAATGTCCTAATATAAGGGTATCGATGAAAATGAGCTTAGAAATGGGATTAAAATCAGCTTAAATAAAATTATGATTGTATTCATAGAAAAAAATATGAGCGAATTATAAATACTTTAACTGGTCGAAAATGTTTTATAACATCTGGAAACGATGAAATATGATGACTCAGATCAGTATCGCAAAATCCCCGGTTTTGCTTATTGCGAATTTTCTGACGTCAGAGGATTCTTGGACTAACAATTTTTGAAGTCGTAGAGGGTTTTTGGTTTTTACGATATCTATTTATAGAGGCCGACCTAAGTGTATTTATTCTTTTTCTTTAATTTTAATCTCGCTAGGGTAAAGTTAATGCCAAAAGTCACGAAATTTAATATTGATCAGTAATAAGATTGTATTATATGTAGCGTTATGAGAAGTTAAATGTATGGGCCATTTTCTTGTCTTTCATCAGTAGGTCTTCCAGGAACCCATCCTAGCACGAGATCATCAGCAGCTTGGCAAAGTACCTTTTGGAATGCCAAACTTATGTTGAAAACACATCTGGCAAACATTACAAATATGTTCTCAATTAAACCATCGAAAATTTGACAGATTTTACCTTCGTGTTTTTATTTCCTGATTTAGAGTTATTAATAACAAATTACGTTCTGACATAACTAATTACCATATATTTGATTGCTTCAAGTCGTATTTCAGAAAAAAATAGCTTGATGTATAAGCTGCGTATTTAGAGTGACGAAGAAATCAAATGTTTAAATGTTGTTACATTAATAAAGAGTCCAGGTCTTTTCAACATCATGGAATAGATCTTGTCACTGCATTTATTTGGGACAGCTGTTTTTTACTGTTCAATTTTAATCGAGGTTTGGTTGTACGATTTGTATGGAGTGTAGCTATAGTATCCGATACATAGAGAAGATATCGCAATCGTCGACATGTATAAGGAGACCGTTAGATGCCGAAAATTAAACCATCGAAAATTTGACAGATTTTACCTTGAAGTTCGTGTTTTTATTTTCTGATTTAGAGTTATTAATAACAAATTACGTTCTGAAATAACTAATTACCATATATTTGATTGCTTCAAGTCGTATTTCAGAAAAAAATAGCTTGATGTATAAGCTGCGTATTTAGAGTGACGAAGAAATCAAATGTTTAAATCTTGTTACAGTAATAAAGAGTCCAGGTCTTTTCAACATCATGGAATAGATATTGTCAGTGCATTTATTGGGGACAGTTGTTTTTTACTGTTCAATTTTAATCGAGGTTTGGTTGTACGATTTGTATGGAGTGTAGCTATAGTATCCGATACATAGAGAAGATATCGCAATCGTCGACATGTATAAGGAGACCGTTAGATGCCGAAAATGTTTTTGATTTTCAAGAATCTTCTTTTGAAGGCGTTTTGGATGTGCAAGTAGGATGGCTAAGCGAAATCTACATGCTTTATTTATTAGGCACTCTACATCAAGTTTCTTACAGATAAAACATTATTAAAGGCCTTACCTGCTGGCACAACAACATTTTTGTAATGAATATCAAACACTTTAGGATGCATGATGATGCATGAAGACTGCAAATGCTTTTGCATGCATTGACTTCCTTAAGCGAAAGATTCGTATTTTACCCAATCAGATAAAGTATCAACATTTAGGTCAAAGTATTTAGCGCCCATTTTCGAGCTTTGAGTCCGTTAATATTTTGTAGTTACAGTTGATGTATTTTAATTCTTGGTATTCGGTTGATTGGGATGCAGAGACTTTCTTGGTCGACCATGTTTAAATCTTCAGGTATCACATGTCCTGAATGACTGTATACGAATGAGGAATAATGGCCAAAGCAGTCAGATGATTTCGCTTCGAATTGATTGATAAAAAATTCTGCAATATAGATTGAGTGTAGAAAAGATTATAAATAATCTGAAGGATGCGCTTTTGAAGTATGGTGGAATTTCAAATGTACTTGTGACGTACAATATTACAAAGACTGATTGAAAATATCCGTTTGTTGGCGTTCACGTTCATGTTTGTGTGGGGACCTCGGTGGCCGAGTGGTTATGGTAGTTCGTCTACTATTGATAACATGGTCTGTCAACACTGAGATTGCGGGTTCGATTCTCACTGCGGGCAGGGTATACTCGACTCCAATCTAAATTGACAAGGATTGCCAGTTTTCTTACCACAGTTCGGAGAGTTTGCCGAGTAAAAAAAATTGGACGCCATTATATAGCTGAAAAAGTGCTGAAAATGGCGTTAAACAAATAAACATATTTGTGTGTGTACAATTTGTGATTCTCAACGTTTGAAATAACTGCTACTTGTGTGTATCGAGTTAAAGAAGGTTCTTCTAATAAGCTTTATTGATTATAAAGTTCTTCTTGATAAAGGATACAAATATTGTAAATATAATGAATTCCTATTTAATTTTGAACGGACGTTATTGTGCTATTTATGGATACATCATGCAGTAGAAGAGATGCATAGTTATGATGTCCAAGACTATTCACTAATTACACACTCAATATTGCAACTAGTTCTGTACTGTCGAGTTAGACATTTCTCTCATATGGTATTGCAGTTCCTAATTTTTCAATATAGTATTCATCTTTTTGCTCACGCTGTGGTGTACTTAATTTGAGGATTGATAAATCGATTCATAGTACATACAGTTTGACCCCGCATCAAAAGCACATTTCTTACTAAATCATACCAATTGAACGTGATGGGAAATCCGTGATAATTATCAGCGATTATTACTGTTGAATGTTCGTAGTTACTATCATCGTTAAAAGATGTATAGTGCAAATGGTCTATATTAAGTAAACACTCAGCTGACACATATACATATGTTACATAAGGTCAATTAACATATAATTTTTATAATAAACGTGTACAGAATGAACATGTGGTTAATGAAAGATAAAAAAGTGAACAAAGAATTTAGAGTTTAAAAGTATACAAAAACAGCAATGTATATACAGAAAAGATGCGAGAGGTCCTCAGATCTACGCCAAAACAAACAACGATTTCCAATTTTTAGCTGGGAAATTTATTTTATTGTAAACAAGAAACCATCTGTCACTAGGTTAAATCAAAACTTAATAGCTAGTGGTGTGCAGTATTTAAATTCAAGACATTTATTGTCCCTGTGTTATATTGTGATAAATACATTACAAGTTTGTCCTATACTGAACTCCATATAAAATTGCCCTTAATAACAGACGACACATTCTTAGGATTAATTATATGTTACTTGCTAGTTACTGCAAGCACATTCGAAAAAATTATTTTTAAAACATGTCTATGTAAAACCTACATATCATCACGTCTATATATGCCAATGCATTGTTACGAGGTAATGTTAGTTGAAATCATCTTATCAAATGCCAAGGAATATATTTGAACAATCTATAGACTCCTTCAGATAACTGTCGTCATTTTATGTAAAGATTAATAATTATTGTATACAGAACGAAAATATATACAATAATTATTATACTATATAGATGAAGTTCGGTATAAGTGCCAAAATATTTTTTATACTGTATTAAGAAAAATTTTACATAATATTATTCATAATAATGTGACATTAAAACTCGATTAAAGGTAGTAAAGTGAAGATGATTATAACTCACTGGTAGATATTTGTTTCCTCTTTGAGATATTCAGTATATATAGATATTCCTAATATTATAATCACTCGATGCGTTTGTAAAATCAACTTGCATATAATAAACTGGTGAATATCTATTGTATTGAATAGGTTTTAGTATTGGTATGCCGAGTACTAGATTCACTGAATGCAAGCATCGATTATCCATTGGTAAATATCTATGGTAACGTCTCTAGTGCCGCGATATTCAGTAAAGGTATTCCGAATATTAGATTCACTGTATGTTAGTGAAATTCATCTGCATATAATCCACTTACAGATATATTGTAGCGTTCTTTTCCGAAATATTCTGTGAAGGTACTTAACTTAATATACTTGGATACTGTTATGAGCTGTATGATCTGTTTATTGGCGAAGAAAAATTGGAATGCGCTGTAAAAATCGCCGTCCTTCAAGGGAGTTATCCTTGAATTAA
This sequence comes from Limnoperna fortunei, assembly GCA_944474755.1. Taxonomy (NCBI): domain Eukaryota; kingdom Metazoa; phylum Mollusca; class Bivalvia; order Mytilida; family Modiolidae; genus Limnoperna; species Limnoperna fortunei. The sequence continues at coordinate 45,642,430 of OX104118.1, read as the reverse complement.
ATCAAATCCGATTTCTAACAGATTATACCAATTGCAGATAATTGAAAAATATGAAAGCATCTTCAGCCAAGCGCATATAGCTGACATTAACTTCAAACGTTGATACATCCCAAGTACCTATAAGTTGTTAAATCGGATACACGTCCCATCTTACGACAAGAAGGTTTTAATAACTTTCTTTATTTTCTTGTCACAGTGCGGACAATAGTCTATACTCTGACAACACTGTTCACATGTTACTCTGTGCCCACAATTTGTAAACAACATACTTTTTTCGTTCGTCTTACAAATGACACACAAAAGGTTGTTCTTTAATTCACTGTTAATTACTCTTAGTTTTGCTGGATCTGTTCAAATATAAGATAACAATCAACAAGAAAGTCAAATGCAAATAGAGATACATGTATTAAACAACGAGTTTGAGTTTGATTAGTAAATCTGAAAACAACGTTTGTTTAGTGTCAGGTGGCAAGTCTGCATAGGAGGCATTTAATTTTTCTACACAATTGTTTAAATTACAAAGTATACAACAAAATCTTATCTATCTATCTGACTGTCAGATATTCGCGAAGATTATTCTACATGGAGTGACCTCAAAACATGAATTTATGTCACGTAACATGTTTACTGTTAATTGTAAATTGTTACTTAAACATAGTTTTTAATAATCAATAGGAGTTAGTCTAACTTATTAAACTATCAGCGACCAGTAGCTCTTTAAAGAGAAATGACGTCAATATTCAATTTAAAAAAAAAATATCTCTTTTTCAAACGCTTAGTACCCTCCTGTATGTACACAATACTGAAAAAATAATATGGAGTAGGCGTTGCCAGAATGCGAGCTCAGACAATAAAGTCCTTTATTATCAATATATAATGTGCATTTCATAATTGACGTTATTTTCTATCACCCTAAAAGTGCCTCTAAATTCCAGTAGTCACGTGACGTCTTTCTTTGTAACTGTGACGTCACATGAAGTATAATTTAATTGTCAGTTTTTAAAGATCGATTTAGAGATTGCAATAAAATAGTATGAAATGTTTGCTGTTAATTTTAAATATAACATTTATTTTTTATCGATGACAACTGTATTTTACAGTCTTTCTTAAAATTATTTTTAGTACTTTTCTTCATTCACTGTGTTCCAGTTTTTTGACGATATAAAAAAAAATCAATATCAGCATTAAGCAGATTTTGATAAGGTGGTTTCATTTTGATCACGTGACACGTAATTGCCGTGCGAGCTGTGCTCGCTATAATGTTTGTTTGCTTGATTGTAGTTTTATGCAACTATTAACTTTTACCATTCATCAGTTATATCATGACGCAAATTTAAATGAAGGAAAAGTGCAGAGTAACCGCTGAGCACCAATTATTTACAGCGGAAAAAACTGGCAATCATTATTAAGGTTAATGTTTAGCACACTTGTCCGAAGTTGAGCAGGAACTCAAAACCCCCTTGTAACATGTACTGATACTGGTTACCATTAATAAAACTCCAACTACCTATTCCCCTCGGCAACAGATATCCAAAAACGTGTATAAAATATGTAACTGCACTGAAGTGTCTTTGTTATAATGTTAAGATATACAAACTAAGTACCTCTTTCTTCGGGTAAAGGTCTACTCTGTTGTTGCACGGCTAAAAGATAAATAAATAAGCTATTTAGTTTAAGACTATAGAAGATGAAACACTAAATGAAGAAAAAATGTTTGAAAACGCATATTATAAGTATTTCCAACATTGTGTGCACGTTTGCATAACTTTCTGCAAATAAATTCCGGATGTGATGTTCTTAAGAGAATCGACATAAAATAGCGAGTTGAACAGTAAAGAAATTTGTTCTAGTGTTGCATTATATAAATGTTCGCAAATTCGTAAAAACTATTGCTTCATTCGTCTGTTTCATTTAGGCATAAATAGGGGAGTTTAAAGGGAAACATTTTATATGTTATACTTAAAATAAAAAGAAACTTTTTTGCCTCGTGATGTTTTATTATATTTTGAACGGTTAAGTTTCTACATTTACCGTGTAAAAAAGGCACTTATCTGCCTTCTTGTCACTATCTTAACACTAGGTGGCAATAATAGAGTAACATTTATTGTGCAGTTTCCAAAATTTTACGTGTGTATACTAGTATTTATTTCACGGGGTCAGATTTACATTTTCTGTGACCTGGCATCTAAAGGTATTCAAAATCTTATATACACCCTATGCTATAACACATAGGTGTATTCAAATCATACCTGTTCTTGGAAGGGGAGGGGCATGTCATTTTAATTTTAAATTACAGGATTAAACTAATCTGTCCAAATACTCATACTTCAAAGACGCGTCAAATGGTCTCGTGATAGCAAAAAACATCATGTTTGTTTACTTGCTAACTCTGTTAATTACCATTATTTACCTGTAAAGTTTTCACGTCCAGGTACAACTGCCGTTTCAAGACGTGCAAAATTGTCTATGGGATTTTATTTTATGTTTAAAAATAATTATATAAATATATCTTATTTACAATTATTATTTCCGGTAAATTCTATCTGAGTAAATAAATAAAGACAGGTTAGAATTGTGTTTAAAAGTACTTTTACTAATTCAAAGATCATATCAACATTAAGACGTACATGTATTTGGTAATTTTATCTTGTAAGCTGGTCATTAGTTATCGACATAGTTTTTATATTCTTCTAAGAGAAAGTGCAGAAAAACATATTTTTAAACTGGATTATTTATCATATTTACTGGAAAGTGGCAGTTGATTACGTCATAACCTGAAATCTCTTTGTAAATACTGTCAATGTGGCGGCCCCCATATGCAAAATTTTACCACCTTTAAACAGTTGAGGGTGCTCTGTTTTATTTGGTGTACCTGATCAGATTGCCAGGTTATCTTGCAGTGACTGCTTTGATGCAGCAAAGGTATATTTAAGATTTTATTTTGGTTTAATCACTGAAAACAAAAGGAAAAAAATTCTACAAAGAACTAAATGCAACACTGCTTAAATTTGTGTTGCACTCCTGACCGGGTAGTTTTTTTCGAAACAATATTTTCACACATTTTAAAATGCAACATACTTTCTTTTGATATTTCTTAACCCTTAATACATGAAACTGTGTAATAAAAAATGAATTATGCACATATTTCTAGATTTGACAATTTTGTGACCTTTTAAAAATGACATTTTTTGGTGTCACAAAAAAGCGTTGCTCTCCTGACGATTTTGGCATCACTTTTTTTGTTTTCTGATATATCTTCAAGATTTTTGCAGACATGTTCCCAACAACTAGACATGCACGTTCAATTATTTAGAAATATATATCTATTAATTTGACGAAATTAGAAGACCATTACCTGTTAGGGGCATTTTTTTAAACAGCTCACATATATTAATTTTGTTCTTTCACAAATATCCTATTAAAAATGTTAAGATATATGAAATTTGTTCCCAGCAATATGACAAAATTACCTCAGTACTTTTTAAAGAATGTATTTCCTTCTTTTATTTGTTTTAACCTGGAGTGTCAGGAGTGCAACAAAATCAGGCTAAACGTAGTACTTTTTCTACAACCTATCATTTTCAAATGGTTCAACTTGATCATAAAATTTATTTTTACTTTAAACTTTATTTCTTACTTTTTCATTAATTTCGTTTTTGATTTATTAACTTCAACGTATGCACATTTGGAAATTACGAACAGAAACTTGCCATGCTCATGTTTAAATTTGATGGTGGATATGATTAGTCCCCTGTTACATTTATTGGCTTGTACAACTAAAATAAACTATGTATAATTTTGAAAGCGATATAAAGCGAGTAACTAAATATAAACTGTAGGGTCTGGATGAATATGTCAATCCGCATTAATCATCATATGTTAATACTTCTGGAAGTTATTATTGTACAGAAGAATAAAAGAAAAAAATGTATTCATATACCTTTATAATTCATGAAATGCAACGATGCTCCATAATATGTCTTTGAAAACTATATGAAAAAATGATTACCTTGAGGCACATTTCTATGAGTTGGTTGTGTTGTATTTGGATTCAAAATTAATTCCAACAATTCATCTGCAGTAAAGTTGCTATGCCCTGCACGAACAAGTTTTAACATTAATAAGCATATGTTCTGTTTTTAACGTGTAGAAAACATTCATAATATTGTAATATATTCTCAATATGCCGGGTAATTTATTTGCCACCGACTAAAGACGATATCGTAAAGAGATGAAAATGTAGCATATACACTAACCACAACAAATTAGTAATAAGAGAATTGTGAAAGATTTGTACGTTGCCGCAAATTGAGGCTGTGCATGCGGAGTTGTTTTACACACAAAAATGTATGCTTAATTTAAATACCCCATGTTTCCTGTTATTAGCCTATAAATTGTATATACTTTTGCTCAAACAATCCGCTGGGAACATACTGGGATGATTTCCAAGAGCTCGACCCACAGAGCAGCCCAGCGCGCCCCGGGTGGCGGGTAGGGGAGACTCTCTCGTTGGGGGTTGTCAGGTCATAATACGGAAAGCCTGGCCGCTGACTATAGTGGGTAATGTTTTTGGAGAGTGCCACAATCCTTGCACGATAAAGACCCCTTTTGTAGATTTTGAAAAGTGTAGGCTCATTGTAGCCGCTACAAAAGGCTAAATTCTCCGACCCTACCCAATAATCAGTACTTTTCCAGTGGCAGTCAAAACTGTGTTCCCTGTGTCCCATCCGACCCCTTTTTCCATTGTTTTATTGCTTGTTAACTTGTTCAGTCCTGAATATAGCAGAAATACTGCTCGCTTGACATCCAATCAATTAATTAATCAATCAATCAATCAAACAATCGTTCAAAAAGGACAGACACTTAAAATGCCTTATGTTAATAATATTATATTTATTTGACAAACCATTTGTTTTTATAAAACTGTTGATGGATGACTTTACAGTGTTTGTTGGGAAGCCCATCTCTATTACATTTCTAGCCGCTGTTGTAGACATTAACTGCTCACTTCCTGAGAAAAATCAATCATAAATAATACATAAATAATTCTTGTTCCGCAATAAAATTCGATGAAAGAATCATACGCATTTGACATGTTGTTACACAAATTTACTGGTCCTATGGCTATTTTGACAAATAAAAAAGGTCAATAAAAATCATCGAATCGACTTCTAAATTTCACTTTTTAAGCAATGTTTGATAACGACCAATTTCCACTTCCTTAATTATTACCAACGGTGACAATCGGTTTGTAATTGAATTAGTATCTCCCCTTTTCCCAACAGGATTAGGTTTACTATATTTAATATCGTAGTATACCGTTCTGTAAATGAAATATAAGTTTTTTCTGTATAATTTAGTTATACTTGGTTTTACTATAAGCTTAAAACAACTTTAAGACAGTAACGTTGTTGTATTTGATTAATTCGACATATCATTATTTGTTTTAAATAGTATTATTTTAGAGCGATTCAAATAAAATTTGATTAAGACTAATATTTTAGAGCGATTTAAATAAATCTGTGTGTCCCTTGTTTGTATTGTGGACAATTGGATTAAAGGATTATGCAAAAGTGAATTTATATATTTTGTTATGCATTTATTGTATAAACGGAGCTATGGACACCTGAAAATGTAAATGAATTCACGTGGCTTAGTTCTATTATGAAATCACAGAACAATAGGAGTCTTATTAAAACTACACTCTTATATTCGCGCACCGTCGACATTTATGCTTGTCTTCGATTTGCATAAAAATGTGTATCATAGTGCACATTATATGAAAACAAACAGTTATTTGGTATGTGATATCAAAATATATTTCAAGAAAAAATCTATTTTTTATAAGCATACCGCTATTTGGTTCTTCTTGTCCACTGCCATTATTCGCTGTCGCCTGTTGACGCTAAACACGAAAAAATGTACAATATTTGTTATTTCTCTTCACAATAACTTACGCTAATATCTCCAACTAAAATACCATAATTTAAAACCAAAGGACAGTAACAAAATTTAGATAACGATAAAGGCACACAACAACAAGAGGAAAACCAAAAATAACAACATGGAGACACAGTTAGAAACCGGAACATGGTGCTCTGGACAGGTAAGTAATGCCTGCCCCTAGTTGGAAACCTGTCGCTTTTAAATTCGTTATGTCAATAAAACTTCATGATCAGGAAGAGAAAAATGTATCTATGTCTAAGTAAAAATGTTTTATCGCATATTGGATATGGATTTTCAAAACGATTAACTAAATCGTGTGACGAATAAAAACGTCTGAAGGAATCACATCGACCTAGGTGTTGTTTTACATATTAATGTTTTATTTTAATGTATACATACAAGACCAACATTCAGGCATATTTTATAGATTCATAATAATTTATACATATGAACTCGGATGATACTCGATAGCAATCCTTTGTTTAAATTTCAATTAATGTACATTAATATCACGTTATCTCTGCAGGAACATTACTGACACAATTAAAAATAACATAATTATGTGCACTTTTTTTTACATCTCTACACAATTTTACATTTAAACAAAATATGCAAAACTGAGGACTCTTTTATGAAATATAACACACGTATTGACAATTTTTTAATTATGTTTGTTTCCTATCAGCATCTGTATGTCAGACACGAAACAGAAGCTAAAGAAGCAAGAAATAATATAAATTTGAATGATCTAAATGAGGAGCAAATTGAACGATGTAAGAAAATTTATCCTTTTTTCACAATACAATAAATGATATTGTACGAACTATAAACGGACGATGTGCAAACGATAAAATTGTTAACTTCTGGGTAACAGGGAACGGTACATAACTAATAGTTTTTATAATTACTTATTAAGTGTATAGACTAGTTTTCACTTAAATATTACCTCATACTTTTCTTTAATTTGTTCAATATATCTACAGCCCTTCATTTTAATTAGGTATTTACATGTAGAAAACCATCGTGCGTGTTCTTCCCAAGGGATGTCGCCTTGTTCCCAGTTACGCAACCCACCATCACAGTAATGGCATCTCACGACATCAGTTTCACCTTTTCACAATACAAAAATAATTTTAATAAATACAAATAAACCTACTAAAACTTGACATTCAAGCATTCATTTTCATACCATACTTTTAAAGTGGACGCATGAATTTGTTTTCGATGTTGTTTTAAGTGAAAAATTTGGTCCGTTAAAAGATGAAGATTTTTGTTTTTGTCTGTTTTCAACTTTATCAAATCGTCCATTTTTATAAAAAAACAAAGCCGGAACACTCGGTGGGAACACTGACGTACGACAGAAAATCGGGCAATCTACCAATTTACGTTCGAGTCCACCTAGACTATCTGATGTCCAAATTGAACTCGCAACCCCGGTGTTAACAAGTGCTAAGTACCTATACATCTAGGCTAATAAGGACAATTAATTTGAAAAAGAAAGAATTGAGATGTTAAAAACAATGTCTGAAAGACTCGGTAAATACACTTGTGACGTTGAAAGTATTGTGCTGTTGCGATTACAAAGCGACAAATTCAATGATAACAAACAATACTTATATGATCACGTAACAGATATTATTGTAATTTTAATTTCCGAAAGAATATACACCCAATCCAGGTCGTGTCCCATAGGTTATATCTCGAACCATGAAGAAGAAAATACCACTTATACAACTTATATTAGGAACATTCCGAGGTTTATTGTTACAAAAGTGTGAATGCAAAACCTTTTTTTGCCATAATGTTGTTGAATAGTCATTGAAGGAATCAAGGGACAGTCCCAATATAATTTTGATTTACAGTAAATACTTGTGTTGCTGGCGAAATTGCGTGAAATGGTATGCTTTACACAAGAGTCTAATACGCCTTCAGTAAATATGAATACACATTTTCATTTTTTTCTAAAACATGTACAACAACCTGTGTAGAAAAATCCCGCGTCAGCTAATATTTGAGGAGTTTGTTCAATATCATCTCTCCATCCATCAAATGTTGCTAATCTAGACGTCATGTCGTCAAAAGCAGGATTCTTTGGCTTATACCGCTAAATTGTAAAAAATTATAGTAAACATAATGTTTGCAATATGTTAGATTAAAGCATAGATTAAAAAAAAAACAAACCACATAATTAAATTAATCACTCAAATACTAAATAACTCACAAGCCTAAGCAAATGAATTCAGAAACCGGATTCAATTACAAACATGTAGTTTTAGTACAGAAAGATTTATTTTAGTTTATTTCATGTTTGTTGTGCCTAGGTGGATATTATACTTCAGAAGTTCAATCGTGACCATAACTAATTATTACCAAAATTTATCTCAAAAATACTATCGCATATTTTCTCTAAGTCATAGGTAGTCTTTTGTCTATTCCTCGATTTCAATTCTGCTTAGATATGACAGTGAGTAACTCTTTTGGTGTCTAATTATAGTCAGGCACTGTTTACTCTTCCAATGCACCCATGGTTTTGGGGTTCGTGTTACTTACTTTCGGTTTTTGTGTTTTTGGTTTTTGTTTTGTGTTGTGTTTTTTTCCGTCCTGTTGTGTATGTTTGTATATATCCGGATTTTCAATTGTCGTGTTGTATATGCGTGTCTATATCCTGATTTGTAATTGCCCCTTGAATTTTGGCTCTTGGTGTTAGCTCGGTTTCCTTGCTATTGTTTAAATTAAAAATAATGAAAAAGTGCAGAGCCACCAACTTTTCACTAAATGTATAGAATTACACAAAAAGCTTAACTTTAATACTGTCACATCATATTTTTTACCTTTTTCCATTCTCTTTGTATACTGTCAATAAACTCCTGACCCTTTTCTTTTCGTAAAAACCAACATTTAGGGTTGTGTCGAGCATGCTCATGCCACGGGTTGTCGTCTGCTGTCCATTCTGATAATCCGAGATTACAACAGAAACAACGCACCACATCGTTTTCACCTGCGGAAATTTTAAACATTACCGATACGTAAGAAACAAGTGTGGACACAGAAAAACGTCTCGCCTGTATTCCGCATCAGTAACGAAAATAAATTTCGTCATAAGCATTACGTAAATAGCATTTAATATCAGCAGCGGCCTGTATACAAAATATTGTCACCATACCCTGCATAGTTACAGGGGAACAGCCGTAACCCAAAAACTTTAACGTAGTTGCTGGACCGTGAAATTGAGGTCAAGGTCAGGTGGAACCTACCAGACAGTCATGAGCTATTCATCAGCAACCTATATACCAAATATTGTCATCCTACCAAGCGTAGTTACAGAGGAACTATCGTAACCCAAAAACTTTAACGTAGTCGCTGGACCGTGAAATTGAGGTCAAGGTCAGGTGACACCTACCAAACAGCCATGTACTAGTCATCAGCAACCTATACACCAAATATTGTCATCCTACCATGTGTAGTTAGAGGAACTGTCGTAACCCAAAAACTTTAACGTAGTTGCTGGACCGTGAAATTGAGGTCAAGGTCAGGTGACACCTACCAGACAATCAGGTACTAGTCATCAGCAACCTATACACCAAATATTGTCATCCTACCATGCGTAGTTACAGAGGAACTGTCGTAACCCAAAAACTTTAACGTAGTCGCTGGACCGTGAAATTGAGGTCAAGGTCAGGTCACACCTACCAGACAGTCATGTACTAGTCATCAGCAACCTAAACACCAAATATTGTCATCCTACCATGCGTAGTTACAGAGGAACTGTCGTAACCCAAAAACTTTAACGTAGTCGCTGGACCGTGAAATTGAGGTCAAGGTCAGGTGACACCTACCAGACAGTCATCTACTAGTCATCAGCAACCTATACACCAAATATTGTCATCCTACCATGCGTAGTTACAGAGGAACTGTCGTAACCCAAAAACTTTAACGTAGTCGCTGGACCGTGAAAATGAGGTCAAGGTCAGGTGACACCTACCAGACAGTCATGTACTAGTCATCAGCAACCTATACACCAAATATTGTCATCCTACCATGCGTAGTTACAGAGGAACTGTCGTAACCCTAAAACTTTAACGTGGTCGCTGGACCGTGAAATTGAGGTCAAGGTCAGGTGACAGGTGACTGACTGGCAAGTACTCATCATAAGCTACCTCTGGACCAAATTTGATGGACCTAGGGCTTGGGCTTACAAAGATATGAAGCAAGATGTCAAGTGTTTACGCCGCCGCCGCCGCCGGATTCCCATACATATGTCTCGCCTCCAGCGACTTTCGTCGCAGGCGAGACATAAACAGAGACCGGCACAAAGGCTGTGAATGTCGCATATTAATTTTACGGTAAAATTTCGTACCTTAATAACCACCGGATTGGAAAGTCCGGATGCAAAGCTACGTTTGAAAAAAAAAATAGAAACACAATTAACAAATAAACTAGTCTCTAAAATTATATACAGTTTATTAATCGAAATACTAGGAACACAGAGTGACGTTATTCTCGATTAAAACTGTTCGATGGAACAGATAAAATCTCCGTTTTGCATGAGCCTAATTCATTGTCCTAATTGCAAGAATTGTAATATGTGACTACGTATTTCAATACATGGTTACCACTAATGCATTAAAATACTATGCTAAACTGTTTGTCATGCACAGTTATGACCTAATCTGGTATTTGGTTAAATTGAGAATATACATTTATAATGGCGGGTTCGAGTCTCACTGCAGGCAGTGTGTACTTGACTCCAATCTTAATTGACAAGGAGTGACAGTTTTCCTACCGAAGGTCGGGGGTTCTCTCCGGGTACTCGGCTTCTTCCCACAATAAAAGCTGGACGCCATGATTTAGCTGAAAAATTGCTGGAAGTGGCGTTAAACATCATTCAAACAAACAAAACAAATACATTTATAATATGGAATGTTTCTACGACTTAGTTTTGCCGTCCCTAATTATACTGGGGAATTATTAACTGGAAATCATTGTCATAGCAAGTGTTTAAAAAATTAAAGTGAAGCAATTAAAAGTACTACAACATTTTTAACTGTGAACGATTTCAAGCAGTTTACATCAAGTCTGTAAATTTACAGACACGAGGTCATATTTTTTATATTCCAGAATAAAAAGGGTCTGGAAAAGGGTTCATATAATACGAAATATGGACAACTATAACTTTAATTAAATTATTATATATCCATTAAGTTTGAAATTATAAAAAGTCAAATTCCGACAAATATGAAATACATGTATCCTACCTGTGTAGAAATAACCACCTTCTGCTAACAACTGTGGAATCTGCTTGGCAGATGACGGCCACGTTCGGTACGAAAATAATCTTTTCTGTAAAGTTTTGTAGTCTGGATAAGCAAAATCTGGTTCATAAGAAGACGATCGAGGTCCGTTGTATACTGACGAACCAGCACCTTGATCCATATCAAAAGAGCTAGTGCCACTGATAATGCTGGTTCTATCCATAAGCGTATTTCTCTGCAAAATGTTTGCCGCAGAAAACGGTATTCGTTGCGGGTCATATATTCTGTCGACTGAAGCCCTATCGTTTTGAGACGAGTTACTTCCTCTCACTATACTGACTTCATAATGATTCAAAACTCCTTGTTTTAATGTTTCTTCATTATTAGACATAATGTATAAACCTTTTTCGGGCTGGCGAAAGCCATTAAGAATTCTTTCATTTTTGTTGGGTAATGCAGATGATGGCAATAGAAGTGAACACATTTTTTCTCCCGTCTCTTGTAACGCTGGACGGTACGTAGAACCTTGTTCGCAAGAGTGTCTTGCTTCATTAACGTTACTTTGCTGTGTTTCTGATGTTTCATTACGAACGACGACATTTTGTTGTGAAGTACAAGATACGTAGGATGAATTTCTATTTGATAAACATTTATGTACTCCTGTATTCATTGCTGGCGACGACGAAAGTTTCACCGTTCCGTTGTTGGTATAAATAGTATTTCCGTGCATATTTGTAGGCCACAATGCCGTGGGTTGTGGTAATCCAACCGCGCCATGTAAAGATAATTTTTCACATGCACTATTAAATTCGATTGAGTTATGGCATTCCTCAGTTTCTTCAGTTATCTCTAATTCACGAAATGAATTGCATTGGGGTCTATTATAATGTCTACAGTTCTCAGCTTGATCCAAATTGGGTGATCTTATTTCTGTTTTACTGTCTGAATCACATCTATGTGTCTCACATGGAGCCAAATTATCCCTTTTTATTTCATCTTTGATATTGAGATATGTTCCTTTTATATATTCGCAGTCATTATTTAATTGAAAATGAACAACTTCAGGTCTTGAACCCTTTTGCCATTTATCAACTGATGTGATGACTCCACATGAAAAACACTGCACTTTGGTGCCATCCCCGCAATAAAAAAATCCGGCATTAGAAAGCTGAATGGGCCAAACTTGCGTTCTTAATGGCCAATTTGTGAAGGTTAACAACCTTCTGGAAGGATTATCCATGGAAATATTTTGAAATGGATATATTTCTGTCGCCGTTTGTGGATGCAACCTTTTAGTTGAATGACCAATCACACGTTTTAGTATTTCGCTGTCGTCTTCATACTTATCACCAATAACACGTTTTACTATTTCGCTGTTGTCTTCAAACGTTTTCGTCTTTATTTGTTTTAGCTTGATATAATTATAAGGCATTGAGCTTCGTGCACGTACTTTCATATGACGTCTTTCGGTTTCACAAAACTTGCGACTCAATTTGGGTTCTCTTTTTTCTTTGCAACTTCTAAATTCTTTAATACTATTCAATAAATAAAACAACTGATTCCACAGTAATAGTCCGCGTTCCATATGATTACAACATTCATTTTCAATTTGTTTCAAAATTGACAATAACAATATTTGACGAATATGCTTAAGTGACTGTAACCATCCTTTTAAAATTATTATTCGGTGTAGTTCTTCGAATGTCTTACCTTGATAAGCTTCTTGAAACAACTGTAACGTATTACAACATTCTTGGTAAAAGGTTTGTCCTTTCGACTTATTTGAATATGACTTCCTGTGTTCTGTTCCAAAATTCCGCTGAAAATCCCTTCCAGCAGATGTGTCGAGAAAAATACCAGCATCTCTTAATGATTTTTTCCCCGTATTATGAACGAAATTACAGTTAAAATTATCAAGACTTCTTAAATTATAATCAAACTTATGACACTCTCCTCTGTTGTTAAATGCAAGTGACGAATTTATTAGATGTTTGTTAAAAACGCTTTGTTGTTCAGAAGGAAAATTTATATCACCTGTTACAGAGTCCTAAATACAAAAAAGAAAGTAAAACTACATTCTGATATGAATATTGAACCAAGAAGTTTGTTTGTTTTGTTTGTTTGATGCTGTTTAACGCCACTTTCAGCAATTTTTCAGCTATATCATGGCGTCCAGTTTTTATTGGGGGAGGAAGCCGGAGTACTCGGAGAGAACCCCCGACCTGCGGTAGCCAAGGAGTTTGTGACAATTTTGTAAAAATAAAGGTTGAATTATCTCTGTGTATATCACTACGTGTACGGTGCCGTTGGTATATTTTGTAGAAATAATATTTTACATACAAATTTTCAATTTCTTTTACGCAAAATACAATACAAACGACAGTTTCATATTGTAGTCATTGCTGCGGGTGAACAGATCAGTTAAGAAAAGTGGCTTTAAGGTATTCTCTGGGAATCCCTATTTGATTGCGTGGTTCTTTTTAGGGATTCCATACTAATCGACGTTACAATGAAAGTTCCTACTTGAACACAATTGTATCTGATATATATATAGTTGTTACAGGTTTGCATCTAATTTACGAAATCCATATTTCCTTATTAATGCACAATAATGTTAGATAAATTTTAGAAAAGGAAAAAGTTGTCTAGAAAAGCTCTCCCCATTACACATACCGTTGTTTTCCTTATATTAGAGCGATAATGAATTTCTCTTCTTGAATATGCGCAAATACTCTGTTTACTATTGTCATGCAAATATTTCATTTCGATCTTCTTGGTTCAAACTAAAAAAACAATAGGCAAAATAATTCTCAAGTGAAACATCTCGACGTTAGATAACATCACATGTACGCCGAAAACTATTTTTGGATAACGTACACTAAGTGTTATTGTAAGTCACATTCATACTAGTTATGTTTTAGCGCTTATTGATAAATAACGAGACACAGATTGTTACATAATACATGTGTCAAAAGAATCCGTAACATAAATTGATCTAATACACGCATGAGTTATAGAAACAGTCCTTATATTTAATTCATTTTTTTTTAAATCGGAGAATTAATAAACAAAAAAATTAACGTTACGCTGAGCAATATTTTTCTCCAGGAATATAATCATCCCTCGCGTTCAATATCACATGTATTTTATATTTCATTTATATAGTAATGGAATAATAATATACCCTAATTGTATTGCCTGCACTTAAGGTGAACATCATAATTGTTCATCCGAGGAGGACTTTACTTAAATTTTTGCTCTCTTTTTGACGCATATTTAATATATTATATATATAACTGGTAGACATAGCTCTTGACACGGCTAGAAGTTTTTATAATGTAGAAAACACAACCTTTATTTTATATAAAGACTTATTTTTTACTCTAAAAACTACATTCAAAATGGTAGAAACACAAAATACCGATAAATACAATTTACGAAACAAATACGGAACAGATTAGACTTTACAAATTTAGACCCGCACACAAAATATATATAATTTAAATGTATCTAACGTTAGAGTGTTTCCCAAATAATTAATATTTTAAAATTTAAATATCCAAACACATGTAACTATACGATATATGGTATAATATTGAACTCAATGTATATTTAAACATTCACTATTTATTGCAAGGATACGATAGCAATATGTTAGTCTAGCCTTATTTAAAATTTAAAAATTTGCATAAAATACGCATAAATGTCACATTGGATATCGGGGTTCTGAAAATAGCAAAATATAAAGTATAAACATTAACTTTTCAAAATATCTAATATTTGAATATTTGGGAGGATATTTTAAAAATGTGAAAAAAAACGATTCGACCAATTAAAGAGTTCAAACATGTTTTTGTATTCATTAGGTGCGTATTATTTCAACCATAATTTCCGGACATTTTTGCAGTACAACACTCCAAATAAAAGACTTTAAACATGGTAACTTATACTCAAAGTGTAAAGGTTTAAATGTAGAGGTTTTTTGTTTACATATATGATCACAATTTCTTGTGGGTACAATAGAAAAATAGAAGGCATATATACATGAATATGGTTGGCTTTTATCACACAACGGAAGGTAAAGGATGTATAACAAACTATAGCTTTCTAAAACACCTGCTAGTACTTTCCAGTATTAATTATAGATGTTAGGCAGTTTGGATTACTGTGGGCTATTGCATGCTTTTAATGATATCAAACTAAGTGTAGAACGAAAAAAAAAAATTACAGAGTTATCAAATTGTTACTTTTTTACTATCAAACGTGAATAATAATAATCATGTACATTAGTGCGAGATATCACAACTGTACAATTTTTAACTGCCATAAAACGCAAGTTCATACATTATTTGTCAGCAGTGACAAATAAAACGGGATCGTATGCAGCTACACGATACGCAACATAAAAGAAATAATTTCGATACCACCAAACAGTTTTGATATCTACGACATTTGCGTTGCTTTCATTTCAAAACACAATTTATGTATGAACTATATTTTATTATATATTTTATTACAAGTCTGTTCCTCTTGAGGGTTTTTAACATTGCGTGAATACCAAATTTAAATTCTTCCCTCTCACCCTTACTTTACATTGTTTGACAATATTTTTGGAAGCGTAAAAACGAAACACAGAATAAAATTTCATACCCTATTAACCTGTTTACATTACATTACAAATATCGGAAGTTTTCACAGGGATCTCCGTCTTTCCCATACAACCAATGTAAGTCAGTTGTCCAACACATAATATAAACGAAGCGTTTAACAAGCTTATATTTCTATATATTTCCGTAACATTTTCGATCCAAGGTAAAGTGGTTAACTTAAGGTTATTGATTGTTTCTTATTACGTATATTTTATCACGCATATATAATCTATATATTAAAGTTCTATAAATAGTTATAACTACAACGAATATGGTTCTTAACCTAGTTTTAACCACAATACAAAACCCGATGGCTTTATGTTTTTTTTAAATACCACCTTTGTAAGCTAGTCGGGCCGATGGCTATCGATGTCAATTAAATGTATATATATATATATATATTATATTCAGTTGCAGATAAACATCGGATTGTTTAAAAAGTAAATTACTTCCTTGCCACTTTTTGCGACAAAAAAGGATAAACTCTCTGGATTGCGCGGAAAATTAAAGGCAACCACGCAAGTGCGACCGCGGGAAGTATTCAGATAATTTTCGTAGAATATGAGGCTTCAATTCCATGTCAATTGTGGTCAATTTATACGTAGTTAAATGCCCTTGAAATCAATTAGTAGGCATAACTGCTAAATGCGCAAACATTATTTAGCTGTTACATGGACAGAAATATAATTAAAACAAATGTAAAAATGTCAACATTTTACTGCAATATATCTGCATATATCATAGTTTAAGAAATGAAATAACTATTTACCTGAAGGTTGAATAGTGACCTACTATGAACAGGATAGTTTAAATTCGAGAACTCGATATGTAAGATAAATAATTATTAATTTTGTTCCTGTTTAAAGACACATAAACGTTTAGCGACAAGAACACATCCTTTTATTTCCGAATGCAAGCCCTCAATTGTACATACACATCACTAAAATGCCACACACCACGTACTGTCCAGTCGTTGCTCCTAAAACATGTACATTAACTTAAAACTTTTCCAACCCAAATCGAACCAGTTATTGATCTCTGTTTTATTTATTTACTAACAACAATATTTGAGTCTAGTACATGTATATTACAATCACGTGATTACAATTGCAGAGTGAGCTACGCATGTAAAAAAAATTCTATCTGTGGCTCCTAACCAACCCCTCGCATACATAAAATAAATTGTTCTTAAATTTACCTAAAAGGGTTCTGAGTAATCCAGACCATTATGGCTTACACCGTCTATAATGAATTTCCCTGTACATTATGGCCTTGCAATTCCTTAATAAATTTTTGTCAATTAAGAGAAGATGATATATTTAAAAGTTCTCAAATGTCCCACCTTATTATATTCCTAGTTGTATTTATTTTGTTTTCTAATTTCATTTTCATGTTGAATTTCGAAAGACAAAGACAAAACAATTATGTCATTAATGAGCTTAAAGTTTGGGTAACTTTTCAGATATGTTTTTATCATCTTTTAACTGGTAATTGTATGTTTCCATAATTGACTGGTTTAGGAAGTTAGAGAATGAACAATTCAACTTTCTACATTATTAAAATGATAATCGTTCATACCCATGTAAAAAAAGTAAGACATTGTTACAAAATATTTATAAATATTTATCAGCGGAAATTGCAATTGCATCCTGTGTTATCAGCACGGAGTGTCTGTACATATCATTTCCGCTAAATGAAAACCTAGTACTCGTATACATAGTATATCAACAATAAAAACTATACATTATTACACAGAAACCCTGACTTGTGAGGATGGTATCAGACCATCGTCACTGGTAACGTCGTCAGTATCAGCCCGTCGTCTTTGGTAACGTCATCAGGGCTGATACCGGGTTACAACTTCCTGATGTATTGCATAGGCAAAAACGTTCATATCATTGCTAAATATGTGATAAAACAAGTACAGAATTTAATCTGGTCAATACTCACTGGACCGATCCAGAAGTCCATAATAGAGTTATATCGCATAGACTAAATACAAAGACGACTAGGGAAACGTTTTGTGTTTGTTTGAGTGGCATTTAACGTTTAGCAATTTTCAGCTATATCGTGGCGTCCAGTTTTTATTGGGAGCACCTGAGAAACTCCTCGACCTACAGTAGGAAAACTGGCAATCCTTGTCAATAAATTTTGGATTCGAGTACACCTTCGGTTACCTATAGTGATTTTTGTTTTTGTTTTGAATGCTGTTTTACGCCACTTTCAGCAATTATTCAACTATATCATGGCGTGCAGTTTTTATTGGGAGAGGAAGCGGGAGTTACCGGAGTGATTAAATTAGTTAGTCTTCTAATATTGATTTCGTGATATCGGGTGTGATTCTCACTGCGAACAGAGTGTTTCCGACTCCAATCTAAATTAATAAGGATTGATTAAGAAATAATTCACGGAGACTGTGGTTTATCATTGATTTACCACGGGGTGACCATTTAGGTCGTATTATTTTATCCCGAGCGACATGCCATTTATTTCCTAATCTCTAAGAACCGATATCGAATCAAACATATTTCTTCGTTGTGTGCTTGTACTGAGAGACAGAAAAGTGCAAAATAGCAGAAATGAGTATGTTAATGACAATGATGCTACCGCAGGTCGGGGGCTTTCTCCGGATTCCTCCCCCAATAAAAAACTGAACGCCATGATATAGCTGAAAAATTGCTGAAAATGGCGCTAAACATAATTCAAACAAACAAAACAACACTAACAGAAAGAGACAGGTTGTGATTACATTGCTGAATCCGTAGTTTTCGCTAATATATAGATGTATTTATTTTGTTGACGAACATGACGAATGTATAGTTATACTTTCTTTTATATTTATTATAACTTATGTCTCATTGTAGACATTTTGTTTTTAAACGTAGATAAGGCAGTATGTAATATTTTAGCACCACATAGGCCATATAAAATTAGATTTACGGTTCTCAGGCCCGCGCGCATCCGTTTTCACCCCGCCGCATTGCCGATTTTATCGGGTTTTCAATAAAATAAAAATCCGGAAATGCGGTGCCGTTTCCGTTAAAAAAAATTATCCGGTCCGATCCGCTTCTTAATTTCCCGCCACTGCATTCGGAAAGATCGGACATCTTTGCTTACTTTAATGATAACTTCCGAAACAATACATAGTGCATACAAGCGTTTGAAAGTAAAGGAGGGTTACGGAATCGCTCGTGTTCACGACTATTGAGATCGGATACCCGAGAAAAATAAACAAAAAAAAATCGTTTGTCTTAAATGGCGGCGTTGCAAAACAAGTGCTTTATTAAACGGAGAATCGTTTACAGTTTTGTGACAAAAAAGGAAGAGTTGATAGCACAAAAGCGGTACCATTTATAAAATTTGCTGAAAGAAGTTCTCGTGAACATGTCATGGGAAAACGTTCCTTAAATAAGATCAGGTGCACAACTTTAATATGTGTGCAATCTTTTGGTGCAGTTTCAGGGATCTGGGTAGCGAGCTGGAGAAGTTGATTACACAAAATTGGTACCCTCATTGAAAAATTACGACGATCCCAATCCTGGAAAAATGGGGAAAACACATTCTATAATAGCAGGTGCACAACCAATACGTGTGCAATCTTTCTGTGATGTTTCACGGATCTGGGTTTAAAGCTGTAGGATTTGATGTTCGCAAATATAGAAACATCTCATAAAACGATACCATAATAGCAGGTCGCAACTATAATATGTGGAATCTGCTTCTGGAAAGTGTTAGGGATATAGGTTAAAAGCTGTAGGAAGTGTTGATTACACAAAATATGTACCCTTTCAGTGATACTTTGTAGGATTTTTTATGGTGAGTCCTGGACTCATCATTTTTAAAAATGGCAAATTCCAAACAATTTCCATTAGTGCCACATATTGCAGTTAAGCTAAGTGGTTGCATACAACCAATTTCTTTGATGACAGACCCATAATCATTCATGTCATTTTATAAAATATACAATATGGCAACATATGATTTATGCTTTTCTAGTGGTCAAGATTTTTATCAGTCTTCTGGGGTATTATTGAACTGCAATCATTACTTGAAACATGCTGATGTTTCCCCATTAAAGAGAGACTCGTGTCTTGTCTGGCTCATCTTGGAAATGAATGTCAAAATAATGCAGATGCTGACATTCAAAACGAATTTTCCTCCCAACAAATTATCATTGCTTTCTTTATAAAATAATCAGTTTTTTTCTAATTTTATACCCAAGCATAATCTCGTAAATTAAATTAGAATGAACTATATTTGTAATTAAGAACATTATACAATCAATTTCAACAGAAAGGTTGAACCTGACCACAGTAAAGTCTTTCAGATCCTAAATCTAGTGTATATCAATCAGATAATCGAATTGAAATGTATTAAAATTAAAGGTTAATTTACTCTAATTTATGTTCATACTGAATGTATTTATTGTCTAATAAATATCCTAATTAAAACATATTTGCTGCCCAAATAATTGTTACCTGTAGAAAATCTGACGAAACAGGTTAATTTCGATCACCATTTGTATGATATGTTATCATGCATTGGAAACGAAATTGACACGACTGAAATTTGTAAACATCCGATAACTGTACTAGTATGCATTAGTTGCTTAAAGACGTGTTCAATATGCATCTAGATGCATTGCGACGATCCCTGCCCCCCTCCTCTCAATTTCACTATACTATAACCCAGGTTGCATAAACAATTTAAAAATTTAAAAGGGGTTCTTTTATGTAATAACCTTTAAATACATTTCATATACAAATATGAATGTTTAATATAGAAATTCTTTGCTGTATCGATTGAGATCTTTACCAGTTAAATTTTGTGCAAGATAACGAATAAAAAAATGCCTCCCTCGTCTGATTTTAGACCAATAAAATGATAAAAAAAGCCTCCCTCCCTCATCTATTTTTGAAAAATTTGGCCTGAGAACCTTAAAATTAATTTTGTGTGGCCATATTAAAAACATTTCAACATAAGTCAAGAACTAGCTTACCATACAGAGAAATCTTCCTATTCACAATCGATGAAGTGCATTCGGTAGAGGGGCCTCGGTGGCCGAGTGGTCAAGGTAGTTCGACTTCTATTGATCACGTGGTCTGTCAACACTGAGATTGCGGGTTCGATTCTCACTGCAGGCAGGGTGTACTCGACTCCAATCTTAATTGACAAGGATTGCCAGTTTTCCTACCGCAGGTCGGGGGTTCTCTCCGGGTACTCCGGCTTCCTCCCCCAATAAAAACTGGACGCCATGAAATAGCTGAAAAATTGCTGAAAGTGGCGTTAAAACACCATTCAAACAAACAAAAACAAAACATTCGGTAGATGATGTCTCATCATTATGACAAATTGTTCAAGTGCTTTTTTAGAAAATGTTACGTCGTGATTAGATTTATAATTACAATTATCTTACGTGGTTTCGTCATATAAGTGGGTAGAATATCTTGTTTGCGATAATCTCGTGTCCATGTTGTCATATGTCGTCAAATAACAGGTGTTAGGTTTTATCGTTCGCCTTGTATCATCATTACAGCATGTATATCTGAAAAGCTGAAAGAAACAAATGATAAAATTGAATTTCGCAATTAACGGAAGTCATTAATAAATTTGAAACTCCCCCTCTCACTTGAGAATTTACAATTCACTATAGTTAGTTATTGGCCTTCAAACAAATGTTAATTACACAATTCATTAATCATTTTTGGCCTGCCCACATACCATACTCAATGATACGCCCGTCTAAAGACAAGGACAACGCTAAACACTTCATGGACGCATAATTCTATTTGTATAATATATACTATCAATATCAACAGTTTTTCTATGTATATATCGCACAGGTACTCGTGGAAATGACCCCCCACTTTTGTATTTTCTTTTAAGAAATCTTTTTAAACGTCTTAAATTACATTCTGCTCTTTGTTATATTCATTTTACAGCTTTATTAAATTAAAGTCTGAAAACTAAAAAATGCCCCATACTATAACGAAAATTCTGAATTTTACCACACAAAAAAGAACCCCCCCCCCCACCCGCCCACTTTTTCATTAACAAAGTCCCATAACTCAATAACGTCAAATTTAAATTTTACCAAAAACAAAGGAGGCTGATTTTTTTACGATTAATCAGCAATTTACAAAAACGTATATAGATCATGAGGCTAATATAATTAACAACTGTAAGAATTGTGAAGACAATCTTCGAAGGCATTCCCAAAAAAATGTGACATGTGGATGGCGGATGGCCATTTATAATCCAAAATACGTCCGGTTATAGAAGGGCGTAATATCCATGATTGTACTGTAAACAGAAACGCGAAAAAAAAATCGAATTAGGTAGCTCACAAAAATACGCCATGCTAAGTGATTGTCAGCTTCAATTAAGAATGGGTCATTAAAATTTTTTATTGTACTTAAACACATACTTCGTTTTACGCAGGTACATGTATATGCATAAAACGGTCATATCAGCAAATTTTCCTACAATAAATAATAACTTTCAATTAACCGATGCATGCGTACAATACAATTATCATAGCAGCACTCGTATACGTAGAAATGAGGTGCAACCAGATGACATCTGTAAGGCTATAATAATAGAGCTTGCGAAACTTCCGGTTAATAGAAATTTGTGTCATTTTATAATTCTTTCGTGGTTACATTCCTTGATATTTTTAATGTATACATGTTTCTGTACTAACTACTCTACGTGCACAATGCGAGTCCGCTAAGATTCACACGTATTTCAACAATATGATTTCTGACTCCAACATTAACGTTTTCGTGTCGACGATCAGAGGTTTTCAACGTGTCCTACCGTATAAAACTCTAGCTTAACAAGTGTGGACACAGAAAAACGTCTCGCCTGCATTCCACATCAGTAACAAAAATAAAATTTCGTCATAAGCATTACGATAAGTTATCAGCATCAGCCTTTATACCAAATATTGTCACCATACCATGCATAGTTACAGAGGAACTGTCCTTATACAAAAACTTTCACTGGACCGTGAAGTTGAGGTCAAGGTCAAGTGGCACCTACCAGACAGTCATGTACTATATATTCATCAGCAACCTATACAGTAGGAAAGCAAACGCATGTAATGGCCGATTTTTAACGACTTCAGTCACGTGACTAAAGGTCAACTTTTTGTCAGTTTTTTATAAGCGTGATAGTGTCTCAGTTTTCGTTATCGTACGTAGCACTGTCGTAACATACATCAATAAAATAAAATACAGCAATAACCTGTCATTTATAGAAATTTTGTACTGTATAGTTTTAATTTACCAGGTTAAAATGCCCTTTGAAGGGGCATGTTTTGATCGAAACTCGGCACTCGCCGTACAGAAAACTCTAAACTAAAAATATAAATATAGTAATGGTGACAAATCGCGACCTATACATTATTAAATCAATTATAATATTACGTCTTCGGTCCAATTTTCAGCTTTCAAACCCCTCGGGAACAAATTTGTGTCAGCTTTTTCGGTGACAAAATGCCGAAAAGGGGGGTGTTGGAAGCAACTCGATGTATACTAGTACACCCGAATTTCGGCGATGAAAGTGTGTCGGTTTAACGGACATTAATTTCGTTGAAACGCACTATATTTTATTATTTAGAAGTCATTTAGTTAGAGCAATAAATGCACGATATTTTGAAAGTAATTTAGCCTTGGGTTCATTGTTAACATCGTTGAATGAAGGGAAATAGCCGAAATTCGAGTATGGACGAAATTCGAGTGTGTGACCATACGCTTCGAAAAATATTTAGCATCTGTCTGCCAAAGAAGAATAGATAACATATCAGTACTTATTAAATATATAATATATAATAGTATTACGTCTTTTGTGTAATTTGTGGGTCTCAAAGCCTCTTTGAACAAATTTGTGTCAGCTTTTTCTACAAAATGGGGGGAGGCTGAAATAAATTTGCAATGTAATGGGTAAATTTTTGGAGCTGTGTGTGCATTAGAGAAAACAAAAATTTGTTATAATCATAACAATCATTAAAATATATTATAGAAATCCCAAATCAACATGATTGTTCAATATATACATGTATATATTCAAGCTGGACAAATTGTTAAACCTTCAATTCAGGAAACCATGTAGACAAATATTCTTGTCTGCCATTGGAAAACAATGTAAAAGTAAAGGACAAAAAATGCCTTTTTGTTGTAGCATGAAAGACCCTACACTTTTTACACTGACGGCAGCTTGTAGGGTTTGTACAGACAAGGAAAGTTGCACTCCTTGTCCTAGCTTAACACATCAGTCAATATGCTACCCTTAAAATTCTTAATGTCGCAAATTTTCCTTGCAAGAGTTTTAAAGTCCACTAAGATTGACTTAGTAGACACAATGCAAGATACAGTGATTATTAGTGACCCATAAGCAGAATGGAAACAATGTTTCTTTCTTTTTTTTTTATTCAATTACACAACACTTATTTCAGTCAGTATAAATAGTGAAAAAACTCCATAAACTACATAAAACTGATGCTATAACAGATTTAAAAATATTATTGGCAAAACATTAAACTTATATTAATTTATTCAGGCATAATAACAACTATGGGTCAAGTAAATACAAAATTATATTTTAAAAAATGGAAATAACAGAAATATAAAATAATACAAATTTTAGTAATCCAAAAGTTTCTGACCATCTTAATTTTATCAAAAAAAACATAAGTTATAATAACATGAACAATTAAGGAAGAGTTATATTCATCTTTTAAGACATTTCATAATTTACAGAGACTTTGTTGTCTTGGTATTTTCTTATTACATCCAGTTTTAATTAACAGAAGATAGCACGAAATTGCGTAATTAGCTGCCTGTTTATAAATTTTTTCTCTTCGCATGAATTTCTCATAATAAGTCTACTACAATGAGAAATTTATCATTTTTCTGAGAGCAATATATTGCATTGAGACATGTGAGACTGATATTAACTTATCTAATGAGTGAATACATGTTATAAAACTCATTTATTGGCATTTTATTCCATAGAAACAAATTATATTAACCCCAAATGCCTGCGATTTAGATTGCTTTATAAACTCACATGCTGGGGCCAACGACTCATTTTTAGGATTTAATACTATATCTCTGTCTATAAAATAGATCTACTGACACTATTTTTTGTATAAATTTCTTTTAAAAATGTTCCTTTAATACACAGAACTTATTCACATTTTATTTCCCTTTTTCTTTTGTTAAGGGATGATCACAGATTTTAAAATTATGTTAATAGCTTCCAGTTTTTGAAATCTTACTTCTTGCTGGAGATAAGTTTCCATAAATTTTAATATCACATTTTTGTAAACTATAAAATAATATTAAAAAATACCAGTTTGATTTAAGTGTTTATTTAAAGTCTAAATTTTTTGGAAAGGATGCTTAAGTTTACTAATTTGTTTATCAAGAAATTCAATGAATATCATAGAAGCAAATCTATACCAAGTGCAGAAACCATCATTAGATAAATTTTGTACCTATAATAGCGAACTCGATAATGTTTGTAAAAAAATGGAATTTATACTATCACAATGCAGTCCAAAAAATTTAATTACTGCTCAAGATTTAATCTCCCAAGCTTACTTTGTTCAGACATAAAATAGCAAAGCCTATTTATAAAATACTGGACATGTATATAAATTTCTCCATATAAATAAATTTAAGCAATTCCATCAAATTCTAAAATTAAATAAATTCTTTGTTTTAAACTGCATAATGCTACATTTGACTTAATATGGTTATAGTCAAAATGCATATATACATGTAAAACAGTTTCAGTTATAAATAATAAAGACCCCCCCCACTTGTTTTAAACAGCAATAAGTTGGAAAATAATGACAACAATAAATGCCAGAAATATTAACTAGTTATTTTGGTGCAAGCAGTATGTTATTTAACTTCATCAGTTGTAAAAGTAACCTACATGTATGGGCCAGCTGAAAAAAATTTAATTCAACTAGAAGTTGTGTAGGCCACATATGACATGGTTGGTTATAGAATTTTATCATATATGGCAAGAAATCAGTCCAGATAATTTAAAGGGGGCTTGTTTTGTAACCAGTTACAAAACAGTTACACATTTGTTATATATATAATTTTGAAAAAAAGTTCACAAATAATAGTATAGTTACAAAAATAAAATGGTTACAAATTGGTTACATCACAGTTACATATATTTTTATCATACCTTCATTTTTTAAAATGGTTACAAATTGGTTACATCACAGTTACATATATTTTTATGCCTTCATTTTTTAAAATGGTAACAAATACCACTTTTAAGAAATGAAGACAAAGACCAAGGCAAAAAAAATTATAAAACTACTGATTATCAAACACATATTACCTTACTTTTTAATCGTTTTCTACAGGATTTGTAACTGGTTACAAAACACGCCCCCCAAAAATTGTCTGGACTGTTTTCTTGCTATATCTAAATTTTATAGGCATCATTAAACTGTGTAATTGTTGGAATTCAATATGAACATTATGACATTATAAATATATTAATTTTTCATTCCTTAAAGGTTCACCCTCTTAAAAGTGTGGGTGGTTGTGTGTGTGTGAAAAGGAGGGGGGGGGGGTAGGGGGCTATGTCACTCTACGTGTAATATACGTTATTAAATGCCAAAAACATATATCAACATTAAATTATCAACAGACAGCATATTTGAAACTATTATACGACTTACGTACGCTGTGTGTACAAAGTCACTACAAACACGAAGGCACATGGAGCTTTCCTCAATTCCTGTCAAATTGCACCGTGTCTTGGCACAAAATAATTCTTGGGAATTCGTTATATACTAGACTTTTAACGAGTCATGCTTAATGTCAAATTTAAACAAACATTTCTTCTTCAAAACGACAGTTTCGTGGATTAAACATGATATGTGTTCGTCAACATTTGAAAACTCGCACGTGTTTTGGTCATGTTGGTAAACAACCTCGTGGCTTTTTACGTGAGATGGTGACACATTTCGACTGGTATAACGAGAAAAACTATTGGTTAATAAAGAATAAACAGTTGTTAAAATACATAAAAAGGGCCGGGAATAAAATTGTATCAGCTTTTACTTTTGAATAAATTTGTAAACAAACGGCCCGCGCCATGTTTACGTAAAAAAATGACGATTTTGTATCATAGATCTTACGCAATCTGTTGATTATATCTGTGTCGCATACAAACAGTCATGCATCAAAATATACCCTTGATCGATTCCTGTATTACGTATAAATTGTTACATTTAATTTAACGATTTAATTTAAGAAAAACATAACCTCGCCAATTTCTCCTGACCTAAACAATTTTTATAGGTGGCGCTGTTAAGAAATTTTTGGTTTACATACGGGTAACTTTTACGGCGTTAAATTGACCTTTATCTGTCAAATCGGGGCCTTTGCTGTCCTACTGTATATACCTTATATTGTCGTCCTACCATGCATAGTTACAGAGAAACTGCAGTAACCCAAAAACTTTAACGTAGTCGCTAGACCGTGAAATTGAGGTCAAGGTCAGGTGACAGGTGACTGACTGGCAGTACTCATCATAAGCTACCTCTGCACCAAATTTGATAGACCTAGGGCTTGGGCTTACAAATATATGAAGCAAGATGTCCAAGTGTTTACGCCGCCGCCGGATTCCCATACATATGTCTCGCCTCCAGCGACTTTCGTCGCAGGCGAGACAGTGTTGCTAAAATCGTTTCAAATAAAACAAACACAAACGAAACTGAATTTTAACTGAATTTATATTTAAGATAACTGGGTTCGCATTGATTATACAGCAACAAGATTATCGATTGTAGGTCGTAGATAATATAACAATGTTTTAAAATGATAAAATACCTCATTGCTATTTCTATCTTGTACCTGTAAATATACAAAAGGCTGTTTACCTTCTTTTAATTTTTTGCTTTTTTTTAAAAAGGGACTTCCTCTTCCTTGAACTATTTTCGGCTTAAATCTTTGCGTGTTTTAGTTAGACAAATATATACATGTACAGATAAGTTGTCTATTGTTACATTTTATCCATAGGTTCCCACATCCCGTCCTTGTGTGGAGAAAGTTTAGATACACCCCAGTCGTTTGGGATGTGTGTCAAGTTATAATATGGAAGCTTTACTTCGGACAATAGTCGGTAACGCGTTTTGGAGTGAGCCCCACACCTTGCAGGATAAAGACCTATTTTGCAATGTAGCTGCTACAACATACTAAATATCTGTCCATGCCCACACTCAACACTGAACTAGTGACAGGAAAAATTTTCTTCCAGTTGGTTCATTCAAAATTTTCGAATTGATTTAATTTATAACTTGTTCACGTGCATAATATAGCCGGAAAATTTTAACCGGAAAACAAGCAACAAATCAATCAATCAATTAATACTGCGTCTATATATCGAGGTTTTCAAAAATACATGAATTTCCCGAACAACTCAGTTTGAATTGTAATGTGAATTGCACATTTTCTAAAATTTCATTTTCAGAATTCAACTCTGTATACCCTATTAGGGAATGCTTCAAATTTCTGAACAGGTTATACTATATATATGTTTTGGGTTTGTTTACGCCTAATAAACCGCGAAGTTTATGAATGGTGTAAACAGACCCGAACGATATAATATCGTATAACCTGTTTTGAAATTTGAAATAATCCTTAAACTTTTATTGAAACTATAAATCTTGAGTATTTTTACGTTAAAAACAGCAATATGTTGAATTTTAACGGCGTAAAACTAGTACACGTGACTAACTTAAGTTACATAGTATAATATGGGTTTCTACACGTGAATTCAGATTTAAGCTGACAAAGCAAATTAAATTATATATACAAACGTCTAAGTATTGTGACAACCATATAATATATCAATCCAGCGGATTTCTGAAACATCAGAAATACATGGTTAATATCAAATTTATATATACATAATATATTTATTTATTTGGTTGAATAAAACACTTTGTTAATTCATTATATAGAATACATTATTAATCTTCAGAACTTGTTAGCATGTTACATGTTAACTATATTTTACACTTGTATAAATATTAAAGCTGTCACTAGTATCACAGAAACTAATTGTAAAAAATTCTTTTTTATTGTCAAAACTTAGGCTAAATCTTGTGAGGACACCAAAGATCTTCATTTTCAAATGTTTTACTATAGTAACGCAAAACGCAAAAGCAAACAATTCACATATGATCGATGGTGCGCTCTACAAAACTAAATTTTAGAAAACTGAAATGCAAGTTAGGTTTTGGTGGTATCACTTTTTTATTAGTAGTCACAAGGGCCTGGAAACATTCGTACAGTATAACGAATGCAGGATGAAAATGCAAACAACCACCACATAATATGATATTCCAGTGATCTGAAGTGATTTGGTGCTTTGCACGCATTCGACGTTGATGACATTGAGTTGCATTATTCGACGTCGTAGCGTCTGCTGGAACGACAAAAAACCTTGACATACATGACTCACATGCGTACGAACTTTATTCCCGCCTTTCGTTTTAGCAGTCTGATGTCAAGTAACGGAGATATGCAACGCGTATGCAGCAATGTTGAAGTCTGGGGCTGTCACTACGACGTCGAATAATGCAACTCAATGTCATCAACGTCGAATGCGTGCAAAGCACCAAATCATTTTAAATCACTGTAAGCGCGGGCTATGTACGTACAAACAAGTCTTTCGGGTTAAATGGCCCTCATACATGAAGATTTGTCTCAAATCCATCCCTCAAGAAAACATAATTGACTGACTGGCTAAATGGTAAGGCAAGGTGCAAGCAACCACTAGAACGGTAAAGTTGACACGCGCAATTTTTCATAACCAAAAAAATAGGTACTCGTGTTTTGGTGTTCCGGTATTGTTTGCGGAATACGGAAACACAGTTTGGCTTTTGTCAACAACTTGTTAAAAAAAATTTGAAAAGAAGTCATAGCATACACTAAATAGTTCAAACGTAAAAATGTGCAAACTCAGACTCTGTCTCAATATCTGCTGTTTTCTTTATTATTGTAAAGCAGTGTGGTTTGCTTGCAGCCGGCGTATGCAATTTATCAAAAATGTAAAATGTTTAAACCCAGTTTGGTAAACTATTGATTATTAGTAAAAATATAATAGCAATACAAAAACATCTTACTTACTAGTATATCGGACATTATATACTCACTTTAATATAAAACCCGCTTCCCTGAAATACAATTTAGTGAAAGCAAATCATATAATAAACACGCAAAAAAATTTAACCTGTGAAATTCCCTTGCCTATATATACATTCAAAATTCTACTTTCTGTTTTGAGAGAGTTATGGACAGACCATTTAACTTGAAAGGGGGGGGGGGGCTTGGTTTTTTGTTTTGGTCAGAAAATATTTATTTTTTGAAGGAGTCGCGACAGAATATATTTTTTTCATTATTAGCATTAATTTATATAGCAGAAATCCTTCTTCAGAATATTTTTTTTCATACCCTCTGCTTCCAAAATCTTTTTTCATCAAAAATCTTTTTTCAAAATATTTTTTTAGGAAAAAACCAAGCCCCCCTCCCCCTGCACCCTGCAGGTTAAATGGTTGGTCCCTTAATGAAAAATTTGCGCAATATGAAAAAATGATTGATTGATTTTAGGTTTGTGAGCAGTATTTCAGTATATTCAGGACGGGAAAAAGTTAACATACAATAAATCAATTCAAAGACAATAGACCAAATGTTAAAAATTGTAAACCCTACTGGTAGTGTATAGGGTATGGGTAGGGGCGGAAAATTTAGCATACATTCGCGGTTAAAACAAGACTTATTATCAACATCTATAAAAGGGGTCTTCATCGAAGCGTGAAACTATCCAAACACGCACCAACCTGTGGTCCGCGGCAAGCTTTTGGAATCATTACCTGACAACCTCTTCCCCCACCCCCACCCCCCAAACGAGAGAGCATCCCTATCCGCCACCGGGGGACGCGCTCGTTAGCTCAGTGGGTCGAGCACTGTTAACCCTCACAGTAAGGTCCTAGTAAACAAGTATTAGCTTTCTGGCCTTTATCGATTGAATGTGCTGGTTGTGTAACGTCATGCAGGCAGTATGATCAGCACAAGAGCCTGACTTCGTTAACAAATTAAGTAATTGAGGAATTCGCAAAGACAACTAAAAAAATTACCAAAATCGACCTCAATTAAAGATAATTTTGTATTGTTTACAATTCTTTTTTCGACATCAACAAAGTGAAGTTCCTAACGTGCATGTAGCATGATAATATCGTCAATTTCGGTATTCTGACGCAAAAAGGTGTCATTCCAGTCAGCGCTGGCACGCTTGAGTAGTTAGCAGTCATTCCGAAGGTCCGTCGGACATTGGCAAAAGTCCACTAAAAATTGGTTTGGACCAGTGAAAGTTTATGACTTACTGGACCAAATGTCCAGTAATATTTCAGACATTTCATTGGAAACTCTTAGAAATGTCCAGTGAAATTTTCTTTGGTCCAGTGAATTTAGGTGATTAACTGGACCCAATGACCAGTAAAATCCACAAAACCTTGGGAACCTCTGAGTTAGTTGGAACCTTCTCAACTTCTCGATACGTATTCGTGATTACATTTTGACAAAATGTATTAAGTAAATTTGTTAAACTCTCCGCTCTACCAATACAATCTATAAAGACGACAACTTAGTTTCGAGTTCGACCCTTGGATAAGTCGATATTTTTTACGGCGACATAACCTCGTCTTTTCGAGGTTTGACTGAAGTTTTCAAAATGTCATATTTTGTCACGAAATTCGGAGCAAAATAAATTTTGATCTGCTAGTACGCACGCAAACGTATAGGCGGAATTTTACTTCCGTAATCCGACTTTATAGTTTTGATTTCTCGTATTACGGAAGAATTTAGGCACAACACTCGCAATGTAGCAACAAAAATTCTAACTTCATTCTATTTATACAAAACTCAAAAATGATATACATATAATTTACGTTATTAAAGATCCTGACATTGCTAAATATCCGGAAAATATAAAAAACGATCTGTATTAAAGTAATTTTTTTTAAATTCTGGTTTTTTGCCGCTTTGATAAGACGAGTCGTTGATCATTTCATTATGTTTGTATAATTGTGAATTAGTTGTAGTAACATCGTGCTAATTTACAGACTACCACAAACATTCCTCAGTAAGAATGGCAATATATGGAAAGTAATTTACATATAAGAACCTTCCCAAGATAATAAGTTCTTCCATACATTTTTCGGAAAGACCCGTTGATCTTTCACAAGCGATGGACATTTTATGTCTTTTCGCGAGTGGAGCGCAGCGACGATCAAAAAGACATAAAAATTTCTATCACGTGTGAATGATCACACGGGCCTTCCAAAAAGATATGAAAGTACCTATTTTTTCCATAAACAAACAACTTTCACCACGCTATATATCCTATAGACGCTCTATTGTTTTATATTCCATCGTCTCTGACATCAATCAGAACGCTTAAAGTATCGGGGATTGAAGCGCTACCGCTCTGCTATATTGGGAAAAACAAGCAAGGGTACGATTATTTGTTGTATGAAAAGTAACATACACGTTTTGGGGTCTCAAGATTAATTCTGATTTTCCTAATAACGGACATAATATAATTCAAACAAAACGTCAAACAAGAACGTTGTTATGCTTCCATACAACGTTCATGTTTCTGGCGTTTTTATTGGATGACGAAGCAAATGCAGTAAGAGTAGTGTGCGCGTGAGTTCATCTGTACTGGGTCATCTGTACCAGAAATCGGCCATTTACGGAAGAAGCAACACGCCTGTTAGTAAACGTAATTAAACAGAGACATCAATTTCAACTTTAAGACATAACGCAGAGCGCAAAGTGGGTAATAAAAAACGGCAATAATTATCATCAGGTATGAACAATAAGCGATCATTAACATCAACCCACGAAAAATGGTGACAATGTCACATGATATCATGGAGTGAAGCGCTCCCGCTTTGCTATATTGGGAAAAACAAGCAAGGGTTCGATTATTTGTTGTCGGACAAGTAATATACACGTTTTGGGGTCTCAAGATTAATTCTGATTTTCCAAATAACGGATATAATTTAATTCAAAAAGTATTGGCTAGTAGAGGACCGGGTTATCTGGGCTTGCAAGACAACATGGTCCTTGCTTTGTGCATTGACCCTTTCTTTTCAAGCGATGCACAAAGCAAGGGCCATGTCCTGGCGTATTGCGAGGATGATGAATAGGCCTGATATATTATTCACGGTGGTGCAATATTAAGGACTTATTCAGATATCTACAAAAAGTGGAAAAAAAAACAAAAGCCAGACGATAGTAATCTCCAATAGTTCATACATACATAAAGATGAGAAGCAATATTGTCTTGTTCTACAGCCATGATTTATATTCTATGGTTTTTCAATTCCAG
Source organism: Limnoperna fortunei (assembly GCA_944474755.1). Classification (NCBI taxonomy): domain Eukaryota; kingdom Metazoa; phylum Mollusca; class Bivalvia; order Mytilida; family Modiolidae; genus Limnoperna; species Limnoperna fortunei. Next base: position 45,609,141 of record OX104118.1, on the reverse strand, counting down.
AGGTGTAGATGTTGCAGCCAGATCTTAAGTGACTTATCTTTTTGAAATTTTGGTGATATAATAGATGGTAAACATCACAAATCTTAAAAATTGTGTTTAACCATTGACAAATGTAAATTGCTTTATAGTCTTATTTACAATTCATAGTGTAAAATTGGAAATTTAAACCAGATTTTATATCTCTATTTCATTCAAAACAACCTTTACTATAATCTATTTATATTCAAATCAATTTAATTGATTTCATAAACCTAAAGCAGGAAGTTTGGGATTTTTCAAATCCCAAATTAACCTATACAATACAATTATAAAAATTTAAGATGAGATAAGGATCAATGTTATTTCAAACAATATAATTACAATAGTACTATTTGACTTGCTTAACTAGTGTTTAAGAATAGACTTACTTTCCCCCATCTTTCTTTATTTTTATTTACAACTTGATTTCCCTACACTTTTCCCATTTTTCTAATTTTCTATCGATTGTTATTATACCAATAGGAATCAAGACACTAAACTTTTCGGAGGAGAATACATGTATACATCATGTAACAATTTATCAGATGCTACAATATTAAATATGTTCGATTTTTTAAAATAAAGTCTACCGCTGTTTGCCCAGTTAGTAAACTGAAGAATTATAAAATGGCGCCTGTTACAGGGCGCACAGGGGCACGTAAAAATTGATTTACTTGCGCTTTCGATTGATACTGGGTCGGTTTTGTAAACCGACCCAGTATCAATCGAAAGCGCAAGTTTTGTAAACCGACCCAGTATCAATCGAAAGCGCAAGTAAATCGACCCAGTATCAATCGAAAGCGCAAGTAAATCAATGTTTACGTGCCCCTGTGTAGGGGGCGAAACGTACGTCATCACGACGTTTTGTACACACATTTTTTCCATAAAACACTTCGGCAGTTTATAAGAACAAAACGTTGATAACATTTCATGTTTTTGTGTGAAGTGTTTGAGAAAACAAAAGCTTCTACATTATAAACAAACTGCACGAAAATGGCAAAATAAAGATACTATGACAAAAGTATATACCGGAATAAAGTTAAGAGCATAATTTAACTTACGATGGGTTTAGCCACAGACGTAAGAGCCCAGCATAATATGTAGGTGAACACGCCGGCTGCAAATCGGATATCGTACTAGGGGAGGGGAACGCACAATAAAATTAGCTGGAAATTATTATACAAATAGAAGATAAAGTCCAAGAAAATTGACACCAAAATATTGCTTTCAAATTTGTAACGCACAAATGATGCAATTAACCCTTTAAACAAGAAATAACGAATAAAAAAAAAATAAAATTATAATGCTACACAACATAAAATCAAATATATCATCATTGTTTATAAAATAAAATGTAAATCTAAACTAGCAGTGGTTTTTCAAAGTTTTTGATCTCGGCTGAAATCGGGTAATAATGATCTGTTCCTGCAAAGAAATATATAGAAAAATGCATGTGTATGATCAAATTTAGATTGATTGTATTTCATTTCAAAATATATATTTAAAACTAAATCCTTAATTTTAAAGTTTAATTATTAGGTATTGTGCTTATGAAATTATACTTGAGTAATACATGTATTTATACGTTGGGGTTTTTGCGAACATTTGTTAACAAGACATTAAAAGGTTCGTAGTGGTGAATGATCACCTTATACCCGTAAAGAAATATGTGAATCAATTGTTTTAATCTGTTAATTAATTTAATGAATACCTCATGACATGTCAGCCCAAAACCAGAATAACCCATTATTGTAGGAATTAGTTTATAGATCTTGCCGATCAGTCGATACCACTAACTCCACTAATTTCAAGCGAATATAAATCAATTACCACAAAAAAACACACATAGCATAATGATAAATCAACCGAATATATAATGACATTTCAGCCAAATATAAATCCACATGTGTCCACGAAACCCTGGCAAACTTAGCTAGGAAATTCCCAGGGTAGAAGTCACTCTTTTGATTGGCTACATCATACCTTAATGTAGCCAATCAAAACTCGCTTACATTCACGACTTGGTTAGGGTATATCCCGATATCGACTGTGAATAAACTGTTGCATAGACCAGGTGAAAATCAGTGTATTTTGTACAGTAGTGTTAATAGTTAATAGTAGTTATTATTAGTTGCGCTACGTTTTCTTCACACTCATGAATGAGTAAGAATGACTACTGCCAAACACTTGCTTCTTTCAAGCAATTTCATTGGTTGATATATTGAAGGATTGACGTCATACGAAAATCTTTTAGCAGGGTTTCGTGGAAACATGTGGACACAGAAACCCTGACTTGTGAGGATGCCTAATATAATGCAAAGTCAAACTAAACTATAGTGAAGTCAACGTAATATAGATAATGCGGCTTGTTTAGTGGTACCAATATCCCATAATCCCGTAAATGTTTCATCAAATATCCCGTATCCGAAAAAGTGTTTATCCAATATCCCATATCTCTGTAAATAGCATGGATTTAAATATCCCATTTCCCAGTAAGTTTTGCCTTAAATACCCCGTATCCCATGAACAAAATATGTGAATATCCCATATCCCAATAAACCATTAACTAGCCTTAATAATCCAGCAATCGACACAATATATTGAAGAAGACAAAATATATATATAATGGAAAACCCACCCAACATAGAGTAAAGAGTACCGACTGTACAGTCAAAACCACTAAATATAATGACAATTACACCCGATGTAAAGACATATTCACTCAATATAAAGACATAAGCACTCAATATAAAGACATAAGCACTCAGTATAAAGACATATGCACTCAATATAAACACATATGCACTCAATTTTAAGACATATGCACTTAAAATAAAGACATATGCACTCAATATAAAGACATAAACACTCAATATAAAGACATATGCATTTAGTATACAGACATATATGCACTCAATATAAACACATATATGCACTTAATATAAAAACATAAACACTCAATATAAAGACATATGCACTTAATATAAAGACATATGCACTCAATATAAAGACATAAGCACGCAATATAAAGACATATGCACTTAATATAAAGACATATGCACTCAATATAAAAACATAAGCACGCAATATAAAGACACAAGCACTCAATATAAAGAATTAAGCACCCAATATAAGACATATGCACTCAATATAAACTTGTTTCTACCGAATATAATGTTGCTGCTACAGAATATATACAAAATCCCTATGTAAAGACAGCTACGGCGTTCCATAAATACTTTTTTCAAACAAGTCTCCTGTTGACATAAGTCCCTAACTAAAACACTATATTTTCGAGTTTCGGAAAATAATTGCTGTCAGGAAGCGTCAATGCCTGCTTTCAAAAGTCACGTTTAGTTCACGAACAATTATTATTATCATTATTATTATTATTATACTAAAATTGGTATATTTCTACTCCAATAAAAGCATGCCCATAGAACGAATAATCGTACCCTTGCGTTTTTTTTGAGAGGGTACAAATTTAGTCCATTACGCATAATGTAGCAGAGAGGGAGTGAATCACATTTGCGGCACTTTGATGCATGTCAAAAAGAGGTTGCATATATAATCCGCCGTGGTCAATATTGATATCTTTTAACAGTACACTTTTTATCGGTTTCGTGTTAAAGATCGAACATTATTGATACGTGATGATAGTTTTGGGGTTTTTAATAACCCGCTGTGAACTGTGTATTAATTGACATTCGTGTCTCTCTTTAATTATGTTTACTTCACGACCCGAATTGTGTGTTGCATCTTTGGGGAAGGATACACATGTAAATAACTGAATTCTTACTACGGATTGGTTGTTACAGTATGTAAATTAGCACAATTATACTAAAATTAGGTCACATTATCCATATACGGTGAGATGATCACCATAGCATTTTCCACGTGCATCCTTACGTTAAAGGAAATTTCTTCGATAAAGATCGTTTCTCGTTATTTTAGCAATGTCTGAAGTTTTAATAAAGTAAAGAAGATGAATATTATGTTCGAATTCTGTATAAATAGACCGAAGGTAAAAATTTTTATTTGCTACTTTACGAGCAATAGAACTAAATTCTGCCGTTAATCCGACAAAGCACAAGATTAATTAAACTGCCATTTGTTCTAAGAACAAATAAGAAGTTGTTTCCCACTGTTCCTCTAAAGTCAGAAAATTTATTTAGGTAATGCTATGGGATTTTGTGTCTTGCTATAGCACACAATGTCGCTGTCAGACATACCAATGAGTTATTTGAGTAAGGAAAGTGGTCCCGAGCCAAACAATATATGGCTATAAAGGACTTTCATTCGGTTGCTAGGGATAAAAGGCCACTTCCGGTCATGAAATAACGTATTTCAGTAAAATACAACATTCGGACTTTTTATAAAGGTCACCTTGTTGCTATGGCATGACCTTTGACCTATTTGGCTCAAATTGATTTTCCTACTGATCATGTTAAACCTATATGTTTACTATAAGTTTCCAGGACTTGCGGTTTTCGAGAAAAAAAATTTTGACGCGTTGCAACATTGTTCAGGTCACAATCACGTAAACAGGAAGTTGGTTGGAAGAAAAAATTTTGCATGACAAAGCATCGCCATAAGACAGCTTACATATTAAACACTTCAGATTTTGAGTATCCCTTACGGTTTCTGAGTTTCTCTAAAAAGGTTTTCGATGTTGGGGCAGATAACTCTGTTACTAAAAATAGATAGGTCTTAAAGCATGAGCCATGTCATCTCCGGATATGACCGATTAATGGTAACAAGTATCGAAATGATATGTAAAGACACTTTTTGGCAAAACCCGCGGAGGAAGAAAAAAAATAATACAAGTAATAATAATAATAATAAGATTCCAAACCCAGGACCTAGAGCACCAAAGTTTCCTTGAGGGTCCTGCAATAAAGCAGTCACCTGGAAAACAGCAGGTGTATGCTGTGATTCTTGTGACAGATGGTATCATAAGGAATGTATTAGAATGAACACATTAGTGTATCAAGGTTTACATAATGTCTCGTGGGAATGCATACACTACTTTTTTAATGCATTTTTGATAATTCAGTATATGAGAATTCAACTATTTATGACCCACTTAGTGACCAATTCTTTACTGATACAGATATAGGAAGCCCTACTGCTGCTTCCTCATCAGTCACAAAAAACCAAACCAAGTGGTCGCACCAAACACAAAAAGCATGATATTCCTCTTAGAATAGTTGTTGTCAATTGCCAATCCATCAAAAATAAAAAAGCACTCCTTGATAATATGATAGAAACCTCTCAACTGGACATAATAATAGGTATTGAGTCATGGCTCCAAAGTAACATACAATCAACTGAAATATTTCCATCGGGGTTTAATGCATATAGAAAAGACCGCCAATCTGATGCCCATGGTGGTGTCTTCATACTAGTAAGCGATAAATACCTCAATTCAGAACCATCTGACCTTTAAGTAGAAGGCAAAACTGAACTGTTATGGGTAAAAGTGCAAATAACAGGCACTCCTGACATGTACATTGGTAGTTTTTATAAGCCTCCTAAAACTACAGATTAATCCTATCTGTTTGAACTGAAAAGATCCATCAATGCTGTTCAACAAAGTCTTAACTGCCATGTCTGTCTTGGCGAGGACTTTAATCTTGGCGGTATTAACTGGGTCGACCTGTCCGTTAAGCCATATGCACAAAGCACCAAGCAATGCAGACTACTCCTCGACATATGCAATGATTGCTCATTAGAGCAAGTGGTAATGAATCCAACTCACATTACAGACACATCTGAAACAACCCTGGACCTGTTCTTTACAACAGCACACTAATAAACAAGGTAGAAGTAATTCGGGGTATATCTGACCACGAAATAGTTTACATAGAGTCTAGTCTTAGGCCAGATAAGATAAAAAAACCACCACGAAAGAAATATTTGTACAAAAAGCCGATACAGAACTTATTAAACAAAATATAACAAACATTGATTTTGAAAATAAACATACACATGAGGCAATAGATGAAATTTGGAATGAATTTAAAAATAAAGTTCTTGATACAATTGAAAAGGCATTACCATCTAAATAGATTAACAACTCTAAAAAACGATTGCCATAGATAACCAGTGAAATCAATACATTAATTGGAAGGAGAGACAAACTGTTTAAAACTATAAAGAAACGCCCATCTGTTAAAGTGATACACCAGTATAGAGAGGTAAAAAAAGAACATTAAAAAAGAAACTAGGAAGGATTACTGGTCCCATTTAGAGCATATAATATGCTATGTCGAAATCATTGACATGATACAAAAGCAGAAGAAATTCTGGAATTACATAAAACATTAAAGAAGATAATTCTGGAGTTGCACCATTTAGACATTAATGCATGGTCATAGACAACACAAAACATAAAGCATAGATTCTGAATAAACAATGTCATTCTGTTTTTACAGTGTCCAATAACAGTCAATCTGACACACTACCTCAGCTAAATAACAATTTCCTTTCTATGCATAACATCACAGTCACTGAAGAAGGTGTTAAACAACTATTAAATAATCTAGACCCTTCTCAGGCTACTGGTCCTGATGATATCCATGCTCGAATCTTTAAGCAGTTTGCCTCAGAATTGCCAAACCCCTGGCTTATATACTAAATATTTCTCTGCTGGAGTAGGGTAGTAGTTACGTTCTCGCGAGAAGCTGATCACCGTGTTGTCTCTCGTGTTTACAGTTCCTTAACAGAGTACGCTTCAGTTATTCAGTTTTGCTGCATTCTCTGCGTTTGCTTTGTTTAATACTTTTAATCTTAAAGAACTATTTTAGATGTTTATAAAAGCTTATTCACAAACTAAAGAAAAAAACTGTTTAAAAACATTGTTTATAACTTGAAAAAATTCTATAACATTTGTTTGAAAACCTTCATAAGACTGAAATTGTTACAATCTTATTTATTACATCGGAAAGTGGATAATTACCTCTTTTTATTACATGTTTATTCCCAATTTAACAAATTCTTTGCCTGCATTCTAAAACACCTGACATCTTGTATAATATGACACCTTATGTGATGAAAAACAAAAGTTGAATAATTTTGAATACCTTATTTTCTAAAGTAAATAAAAGGGTAAGACACCATTTAGAATTCGGGTTGAATTGTTTAACAAAGTAAATGTGTAAAAATTCTGATATATCAGATAATTATGTGAACAACACGATAGCAGAACGCCATTAATTATGTCTAAAGGCGACATTGATATGATAAAAATGTCGACTTGCAATAATATGATATATATACACTTCAAAAAAAGAAACACGCAGCTACATTTTAATGTATAAAAAAATAATTTGTAATAACTATCAATAATAATATTAAATGACGAACTTTTTTAAATAGACAATTATTTTAATGTTTTAGCGTCTGTTCTAGATTTGGCGTATTGCCACACTATAAAAATGACACTTGAAAAGTAAACACACCGTACATTTCAGTGAGAGCTTGACATCGCTTCTAACGGAAGTTTGTGGTCTACTCAGTCGTCTATCTGTAGCGTTAACTCGTCAAAACGTAAAAATTATGCCATGCCGTGGTTAAAAACTGCTACCAGAAACATCATGTAAGGACGACTACAGGCTGGAATCTCCCTGAAGTGAGGTTGCACGGACTTAGAGTTTGAATAATGGACTATTGACCCGATTTCAACAGAGAGGTACGCCTAATTACCCTCCAAGAACTAGACCACGCATAACAACAGTACATTAAGATCGTTATATCCGGGTACTCCATTTACGTAATTGATTAGTCACAGCAGCAACAACTGCAGTCGGGATACCAGGAGTGCGAAGAATCAGCTCCAAAACTGTCGGAAACCGTCTCCGACAACATAGACCAGCGCAAACCACCATCGCAGACCCTGGATCAACTCAGACAGATGTTGTAAGAGGATTGGCGAAGAATGCAGTTATGTTCGTGTTTTGATAGAGTCCATGCAGATGTGGTGCAGAGCAGTTCTGAATTATCGAGGTGGTCACACACGTCATAATTATTTGCAGTTTACCCCCAGTGACATTGAACTGTGATTAATGTTCTGAGATTTGCGATATGTTTAGGCAATGACTGTTACTTTGCATTTAACAACATTTTTAGTGCATTTCGTTCGTGTAATTGTAAAATTTTGATTTGAATGTCCTTATAAAAATATGTTAAACCCACTTTTTAAAGAGTATACAAGTCGAAATGTGTTGATAATATCTGGTCAGGTCAATGTCCAAACGCATGGAAATCGCTATATTTACTATTGTTTTATTTCGCGTAAAATGAATAGATGTCTGATACATTAGTGCATTCCGGAATTAACCTTTTTGCTATAAACTACTTGGCATATATTAGTGGAAATCCCCAGCTACGAAAGAGGTCTAGTATAATAATTTTGTCCGTAGAAAAGTCATGAAAATATATATATATATATATATATATATATATACCGGTACTTACTTCTTGTGATAATATTCCGTCATATCAATAGAAAAATATCAGCATAAAGAACAATAGAAACAAGCTGACGCACACAGAGGCAATTAACTACTTGAAAATCCCCAATATATATAGACCATATTTTCTATATTTTATTTTATATCTTATTGATTCTTTGATGGATACTTAATTTATTTATTAACAGTTTCCTTGCAAATTTGTTAAATGTTTTATACACTGGTACATTCAGAAATATATTTTTTGTATTTTTTATGAATATTATGTCATGTTGTTTGTGCATATTGGTTAAATTCCCAAGCAAGTTCTTGGTTTTGTAGTATACAAGCCTTGACAAAATGTACTTACAACATGTGATAATTTTGTGTTGTGGCAAGCATCCAAAGCTATATCAACAGGTTTACAGACAATGACGCATTTATCGACTCGAAAATCATCAGTATACATGTATATAGATCATAGATACTATTAATTCATATCTTCATTTTTATTGATTTTTAGATATATAGGTAATTTATGTATTTACATATTGGTGATAAAAGTATGCGATGCTTATATATTATTATAGACCAGTGATATCTTTAACAACAAGGAAAAAAGATGAATTCCCCAATAAATGTATGGGAAATTTCCAACTGTTACAGTAGAAATGCGAAATCACGGTGTATTTTGTAGTTTACCAAACGCTAAACAATTTTCTGAATGGAACTATCTCCCTATCTTCCCGGGTCTTTTTTTAGAAGTAGGTCTAAGTAAGATGCATTCCTCAGTGTATTGACGGAGTTTTTAATTTCAAGCTCTAGATGCTGACCTTGGTGCATTGGTGCAGTATATAATTTCAAGCTAGCTAGGGTAAATTCAATGCCAATAGTCACAAACTTTAAGATTGTTGAGTGAAAAACATCCTCAATATAGGCGAATCTGAAATTAAAGGGTACCCGTTGGAATACCAATCATCTTTTGAGAAACATGCCCTCCAAACTTGACGAATATGTTATCAAACAGAAAATCTAACATTTGACAGATTTGGTTTTCAGTATATTTATTATTCGATTTAGAGTCATTGATGACAAAGTAAGTTCTTTTCTTTGTTCTTGAAAAAAGCAGCGTTACAAAGATCGTTACGCCTGTTTTTAAGCTGCAGATGAGGGGTAGCTGATGGGAGTGTCCAAAAAGCAAATGTTTTTATACTGTTACATTAGGAAAGATATCTAGACCTCGAGATGTCTATCAGGTTTTTAAATTTGTTATATCCAAATATCATTTTTGCCACTACTGAAGTATAAAGTGTCACTTTATTTTTGAAGTCCCGTTTTTATGGTTGTTAAAATAGTGATCAGAAGTTGCCATTGTGTTTTGGTGTTGCAGTTAGACGATCCTGCAATGAAACGCTGTTTGTATAGTTTTTGTGAAGTTTTGGTATCTAATTCAAGAAGTAGAGATCACAATCTTCGACTTATTTGAAACCAAAGAATGCCAACACCGATTTGTGATTTTCAAAAATCTCCTCTTTTGCAAGCGCAGTGAAAGTGCAAGTAGGATTGCCAAATGAACTGTACATGCCTCATTCATTAATTAAACACGCTATATGTTTTTGCAGATAAAAAAATGTTGTCAGGAGCCTTGCACAACACCATATTTGCCTTATTTGACAAAGTTTTAACAAGATTTCTGAAGATTGATGATGCTTTAGTACTCATAGACTTTCCTAAAAGACATTATTATTGGAATCAATGATCTCAAGGTCTTTACCGACTCGGACAAGGTCCCAATCTCCTGGCATTCTTGCTTTCTCATTTTCTGGCATAGTTATATTAGATTTTAACTAATACATGAATGCTTATACTATCTTGAGTGGAGTTAAATTGATCTCATTTTAAAAATTCTTTGCTTTAAATGACAAAGAGATGAATGACTTCATAATTTAACAGTAAAATCAAAATTTTGCTGCAAATTGCGGAATGATTCATTTATAACACAATTTACTTTTATACTTAATTATACTAACTTAATGTGACGACCACGTGTTGCATGGTAATTATTAGTAATTATTGCTTGTTAATGTTTGTCATACACATGTAACTATAAGAAGATACCAAGGTACTTAGAGCTCATTTCCATCTTAACACACCACTTGTGATACTAACCGCATACACTTATAAATATATATCCATATATGATAGGCTACAAAGTCATGCTAATATCCTATATTAGCGCCATAATAAAATAAACAAATTTCAACAAACCACTATAATAACCATGACAATATATACTTTTATACGAAGTTATTTGAAAGCCACTGCTATTTTATGTAATATTTATTCAAAAATAGCTGAACTATACAAATCAAGTTCTGTATTTGATTTTAAGTATTACAACTATGCATTTAATCCATTAAAACAAAACGTCCATATAGCATTTAAGGTTAAACAATGACATAATAATGTACAGTAATCAAATAATTCAATTGAACTCAAAATTACAAAAACATATAAGTAAGAAACCTGAACCCAAGCTGCAGATGAGTAAGGAGGTCTGTCTCTCTAATAAGCAATTTGCTGAGTTACTTATCGTCATATCTAGAAATAATTCACCTTCTGGTGTAGACAAGCCTACCTAGAGCTCAGAAAAATGTGTGATCGCATTTGGGAGGTAGATTTTCACCATTAAGATCAACTACATATACGTCGTATCGACATCCATAAATATTATCAAAGGATAACATTATTCAAGGTACAACAAATGATATCATCTTTAAAAATATAATATATAAATTAAATGTATATGCAAACGTCTTTCTTTTTTCTTCAAACGCTCTTAGCGGAACGCAGCCCCATATGAGTACAACAACAATTCTCTGACAAGAGCAGCACAATTTATACCCCCTTTGGAAAACCGAGCGTCTGTTGAAAAATACGTCACCAAACATGACATATATTTTTTTATTAAAAAAATCAACATTCGATATTCCTTTTTAGTAAATATATTCTTGGATTTTGTATCACTACTAACAAAATATATTCTGTTATGTCCAATCACTAGGAATAAGTGTGTCTTCACTTTCGCATTTTTTCCTAAAAATCAGCAAAATTAACAAAAAAAATTACCTCTTGTCGCAGCTGTCTAAGAGCGATGGAAGTATGGAGTCATAAATAACAACATTTTAATGTTATTACATAGAGAAAATACATTGACCTTCAAATGTCGCTTATCTTTTAATTATTTCGTAACGACATTTAATAAAAGCTCCAGGACAGGTATCAGTGTTCTTTTGAAGACTTTTATGTATATTTGTTAAAATTGGATAAGGAAACGAGATGCAGTAAATATTTATTTGAGGGGTGCTTAGTATTGTTATTTCGAACTTAAAATTTGAATGAGCTTATGAATGCGACAGGCTAATTACTAAGAGAAAATTGAAATGTTCTGAATAAGGAAATTTCAGACCTTCGTCAACTGTACTGTTAAATCAAACACACGATAAGTAGTTAAATCAGCTACCCTTCCATTCTTAGGACAAGAAAGTTTTAATAACTTTCTTTATTCTAGCTTCACAGTGCGGACAATAGTCTAAACTGGGAGAACAATTTTCACATGTAACTCTGTGTCCACAATTTGTGAACAACATACATTTTTCGTTCTTCTTACAAATGACACACAAAAGTTTTTTCTTAAATTCATTGTTGATGATTCTTAGCTTTGCTGGATCTGTTAAAACAAAAAAAATATAATCATCAAGAAATTTAAATGCAATCAGCAGTTAAAGTAAAGATGTAAGTTTGAATAAGCGCTTAAAGGTTAATTATGCATTTCTTTGATTCATCAGAAAATTGAAAACAAATCGACGAGAAACATTTAATTCCTTAAAAAATGTCGCAACATAAAACCTCATACAAACTGTTGTAATGTCAGATATAGTCGAAGATTATTACAATTGGAGTTATCTTAGAAATCATGTTATAAAACTAAATACATTTTAAGTTTATTGTTAATTGTTTATACTAAATATATCAACCGCCGTCAGCTTTCCAAATGCACAACTGGGTACATGAACACGAAATGAGTTTACGAAAGAAGAAATATCCACCACCGATTATTAAATACTGATTATAATAGCATTACTTGTACATCTGTTAGTATTAGCTACCTAAATCACTAGTTTAAATGTATTTGAAAATTGAATGTACTGTTATGCCAGAAGTACCTCTTTCCTCTTCAAGTATTTCAAATTTGTTTATGGTGTTTTAGTTCAGTAGTTTATATTTTCAGTCCAGTATAGCAAAAATATCGCATATCAGCACTATAATATATTCCGTCAAGTCGTCGCAAGCATAAGACTATATCATATTTATCTACATAATTTCCGTGTTTTGTTCATCCATTGTCTCTCTATGTTTTGTTACTATTTTCCTTGTCCTTCTATCTTTAGTAGTTGTATTCTTCTTCTTTCGTTTAAGATCTGGAATTGATTTCCTACTTTAAAGAGATCTGCGAGACTTTGTGCATACCCAGCTTTCCCATTGACTTACACAAAAATGCCATATATTTATGTCTAAAATTATATACAGGGCCTTGAATCTAGTGTGCGGTAGGGCTAACCGTGAGGAGAGCCCTAAAGTCCTTTATACAGCATGCTGATGTTACTGCTGGTGGTAGTCGGTTCCATTCTACTACAGTTCTAATAAAGAAGGTGTTTAGTAGGTGGCGTTATTTGACCTGTCTTGGTACAGTGTAGGGTCCCCTTTTGTTCTGCTGTCTGCGCTTTGTAGGTATAAATCCTTAGGTATGTCCACAAGATTGTGCTGGATCTTGTGTTGCATGCAAAGTCTGCTGTGTCTTCTGTGTTTCTCCATCCCAGTGACTCGACCATCTTAGTACATGTAACACACCCAGGTGTTCGGGTAGTGCAGTCGTTCGCTACAAAGCGTGCAGCTCTCCTCTGTACGTTTTCCAGCGCCCAGACTGTAGCTGCATATTCCATTGTAGGTCTGACTATGGATGTATAGGTAGTCTCCCTTACAGTCTTTGGACAGTCTTTTATGTTTAGTCTTATAAACCCTAGTGTTTATTTCCCTTGGATACGGCATTGTCTACATGCTTTTCCCAGGATAAAGTGCTGGTAAGAGTTACTCCAAGGTATTTACTGGCTGGTTCTATCTCAAAGAGTGACCAAGTCTCGAGTACTGGTTTTGCTTTGCTGATGGTTATTCTTATTACTGTATATTTGGTGGGGTTTAATGTCGTTTGTCAGGTGCTTTCCCATGATTCCAGTGCTTTTAGGTCTTTTTGAAGCAGGTTGCTATCGTTTTGGCTGTTTATTTCTCTAAATAGAATTGTGTCATCAGCAGAAAGTCTTATCTGTGAGTGTTCTATGGAGTCTGGCATGTCGTTGATGTATACCAGGAAGAGTAGAGGACCTAGTGCTGATCCCCGTGGCACGCCCGACATTACCAGAGCAAATGCTGATTTTGGCTCTTTCTAGTACGAGATTCTGGTTTCTGTTGTTTAGAAATGACCCTATCCAATTAGTTGTCTTCATGCCGACTCCATAAAATTTCAGCGTATGAAGCAATCTCGAGTTTGGGACTTTGTCGAACGCTTTTGTGAAATCTAGGAGTATTATATCTAGTTATGCTAGGGGTTTGTTCTCTTGAACAGTAGCTATCAGGTGGATTTTGCAAGATCGTTTGTTCCGGAACCCATGTTGAGCATCAGCTATTTTGTTGCTGTCTTAATGCCTCATTATACTGCTATGAATGATGTGTTCGAGTATTTTACAGTAGATAGATGTCAGTGATACAGGTCGGTAAATAGCAGCTATGTGTATCTCACCCCTTTTAAAGATTGTGGGACTTCCCCAATCTCAAGATAAAAAGGTATATACGAGTAAGTATAGGTGCCAGCTGTTCTGCAGCTGTTCTTAGAATGCAAGCTGGTACGTCATCTGGGCCCGTTACCATGTATGGTTTTGGGTTTTTCAGTAACTTTGGTACACCATGTTCTGTTATGTTGGTATTCCTCACGGTGGGACTTTATCTGGCATGTTAGTGTGGTCTTCCTGCGTAAATACTGACTAAAATTAGTCGTTGAGTAGGTTCGCCTTAAGTTGATTGTCACTTCTTATAAAACCATTTGTGTCTTTCAGTGGAGCTACTCCCATGAATTCCTGGCCATGTATTTTTACATAGCCCAGAGTCTCTTAGAATTTTTTACATCCGGTTAGTAATATTTAAAATAAGCTATATTTAAGAACAGGACAAGTAACACAAAATTTGAATCCATTCGTAAGTATTTAAGGATTGGGATGGTTATTATCCTAAGGTCGTAAATTAAAAATAAGAAGGCTGCGGTTGTTATGTGTTAAGTCCAGTGGTGCGACTAAAAACATATATGACCCAACTCCAGCAGTTGCATGATGCATCTTAATATATGTCTATTGAATCTAATTGTACCTAAATTGTTATTTATTTTAAAGTGCCTGTCAGAATACGATTTCATACCTACGTTCTATCACAAAATCAGTCAAAGAAAAATACGAGTTATTTAAAATAAATGATTACGTTCTTTGCTACTTGATCTGCAATGAAGTTTAATCTTTTAAAGAATACATAGAAATACAGTATTTACATTTATATTATACGAAAACACATACTATTATTTGATATGTGATTCTCACAAAATTATTTTGTTCTTTCACACCTACCGTCTTCCTGTCTACTACCATTATTCACCGTTGCCTGTTGGCGCTAAACGAGAAAGAAAAATTCTTTACGAAACTATTAAAATGATTAAAACATTTTAGCAACATTAAAAACACATGTATATGTCTATTTAATACGATTCATAAAATGGCTGTTTTAATGTCTACCAAGACGCAATGTTTTGTACTAATTAAGTGTACATGTATTTGCATATCATTATTCGCTGTTGCCTGGTAACGCTAAGCAAGGACAAATTTCTTTTTTATGAAACTATTAAAATGATTAGGACATAGGCAACAATAAAAGCAACTGCATAATTCTATTTAATAAGATTTATAAAATCGCTGTTTTAATGTCTACCAAGAAGCAATGTTTTTTGTATTTATTAAAATTATGTACATGCCAATATAAGGTAAAACCGGTGTAGTTTTAACAATATTTTTATTTCTGTTTAAAATAACTGACTGACGCTAATATCCCCTACTACTTTTTTGAAATCTTGAAATAATACTCGGTTTAAATGTATTTATATCGAAAACGCCAACAGATACTAGCCAGCAATTGTTTGCACTTTATAGTATTTGTGTTTGATCAGTCTTTATGTACTATACGAGGATTTGAATTATGATACAAATGTCATCAACGATGCATAAAATATATTACTACACACAATATGTCTATAATATTACAAATACAAAGCTTCTAAATATATTTAAATATTACATCATATTTTGCTTTAATGTCTTCAATATATCTACAGCCCTTCATTTTGAGGATGTATTTACATTTAGGAAACCATCGTGCGTGTTCTTCCCAGGGAATGTCGCCTTGCTCCCAGTTACGCAAACCTCCGTCACAGTAATGACATCTCACGACATCAGTTTCACCTTATAACGACATGATCGTAAATTAAATTAATACAAAAAAACATTTTTGTTCTTGGTAGACATTGAAACAGGCATTTTATTAATTTTTGTAAATAGACATATTCGTTTGCTTACAATGTTGCTTAAGGTAAACTTCATAGCCAATCAGTTGATGCGTTAGTCAAAAGTAATGCTTATGAAAACCAAAGTAGTTCTACCTTCACTTTGCATATAAATTGTCATTCTTAATGAACCTGTTTAAAATTAGGTTTATATAATGCACAAATATTTTAGAAGTGAAATGAATCCAAATTTATTAATTTCTAGCAAGTATTAGATTTTGTACGAAACTTAACAGACTGTCACCTGTTTCTATCCATCTGACAGCTGAATTAGCTGTATTTGTGACGTCATTTTGTAAACATTACAAAACATTCTTATTTCACTTTACTTTTGTTGTTTCGGTAATATATTTTAGGAAATGCATGGTATTTTGAGAAAATAATGTTGTCACTAATATTGAACTTAAGGTAAATTCAGTTTTCTATATAATGTTACAAATGTCACCTACGTAAATCTATTACGTAGTAGAGGTTAACCTTTAAGTTTTGATCGTATTCTACAAAAAAATTTTTTTCATGGCTGATGCCAAGAGAATCTATCGTTTATAGTGTAATTATTTTAATTTACGACTTCGTGTAAAGTTTAATTGATTTAGAATGTAACAAGTAACGGTTGTGTCAGTTGATGTTTCATGTTCATTTTCCAGCTAAATCATGGCATCCAGTGTTCTGGGGAGAGACTCAGACACGCATTGCAGGAAACCAGGCCGAGAGCAAACAAATGTAGACGAAGTAGATGTGAATCTCACACCACGAGAAAGTAAGTATCACAATCATTTAACGTTTAGAACTAACATATAGAACATTCCGCGATAAATGACTGTAAAAACGTTGTTTGTAATAGAGATAAAGACTTACACAACTTGCATTTGCCATAATGTTGATGAAAACGTGTTACGCCACTGTGGAATTGAGTGACTGAGAACTTCGTAGTCCTCGCATTTCATTATATTTTTTTCATTTGTAAAGATTGTATAGTGCATGTTTTTAAATTTCCTAGACTTCCGAGGCTGGCAAAGTTGAGGTTAACTAATTAAATTTACACGTCTCATACGCTTGAAGTAAATATTGGTAGTTTTGATTTTCCTGAAATATATAAAATAGTTAATACCTGTGTAAAAAAATCCAGCGTCAGCCAATATTTGAGGAGTTTGTTCAATATCATCTCTCCATCCATCAAATGTTGCTAATCTAGACGTAAAGTCGTCAAAAGCAGGATTCTTCGGCTTATACCGCTGAAGTATAAAAGTTAATATTAAACACCATTTGTGTCACCTAATCACAATAATGATAAATCCAACAAACTCAATTAATTACTAGTACTCAAAGATAGTACAATAAACCATCACGAATGACAAACCTAAAACAAAAACGATGTAGATATATTCCGAAACATACAGAGATGTGCCATAAATGAGCGTCCAAAATGGCTTAGTTAACGTCATGTTATGTATCAAAGGTGTAGTTAGTGACGTTGTAATATTTTATTACGATATTTATGACAAGACGTTGGGTATCTTTATTTAGCTTAGACACGTGGCTATCACATGCTTTAAATAAAAAGGTCAAATTTGTCGTCTGCTTAAAAGATTTCCGGTGCGACAAAAATGGCAAAAGTAAGAAAAGAATTGAGTAGTGACACAAAAGAAGCGATTGTGAGCTCACATAGGTCTGGATTGAAGCATTCAGAAATATCTTGTAGATTCAACATTACAAGAACAACAGTTTCTGGTGTAATAAGTCGTTATCGGGAGAGAGGTAATGTGGAAAAAATTCGGACAACAGGGGCGCAGGCAAAGTTGAAATCTAGGGACACGAGGGGCCTTTTAAGGATCGTAAAAGAGAACAGAAAAAGGTCTTATCAGATGTGACTGCTCTTTTTATTGAGAGAAGGAATGTTGGCGAAACAGTATCAAAGTTGACAATTCAGAGGACTTTGTACAAACAAGGCTACTTTAGAAGAGTTGTGAGAAAACGGATTAGAATACGGGAGGCTAACAGAAAAGCACGAATTGCGTCGTGCAGGTGAAATCGTTACAAAACCATAAATGCATAATGGAATCGTGTGATTTTCAGTGATGAATGTCAGATAGACACTAGTACTGATAACCGTGTTGTCATCTGGAGAAGAGTCGGAAAAGAATGGATGCCGTGTGTTCTTTCCCAACCACCAACTCCCAAGTTTAGTTTGATGGTTTGGGGATGCATTACCTTTAACGGCGTGGGGACAATAACTGTGATGGAATTGTAAATGCTCAAAGGTATATTGACATAATAGAAGCATATTTGTGGCCTGTTGTTGTTTGACATTTTCCGGAAGACTACTTTATTTACCAAGATGACAATGCTCCAGTACATCGTGCACGAATCGTTCAAGACTACAAACGGGAAAATAACATTCATTCTATGGTATGGCCAGCGCAAAGTCCAGACTTGAACATAATAGAAAATATGTGGTTTAGACTAAAACGATATCTCAGAAACGGTGATAGGATTTACACAACTAAACTTGAAGTCGAAGCAGCCGTTCGAAGAATTTGGGAAAACACTCATGTAGATTATGCTCTGTGCGTATATAGGTCTATCCCACGAAGAATTCTAAAAGTTTTGAGAACAAAGGGTTACATTACAAAATATTAAGGTAAGACATTTTTTTCTTTGTACTTTATGCGTCCGCCATCTTTAAATTCTACGTTCATTTATGGAACATCACTGTAGTTCAATTAAGTATAAAAAAACCAATAAGATGAAACCGATCTTGACAAAATTCAGAACCAACATGCATCTGGATATTTTTTATCTTATAGAATTTCATACAAGGCAATTGAAATATGCACAAAAATGAAATATCGTCATAATTTATATTACCGTCTTCCATTCTCTTTGAATACTGTCTATAAATTCCTGACCCTTTTCATTTCGCAAAAACCAACATCTTGGATTGTGCCGAGCATGTTCTGTCCATGGGTTATCGTCAGCTGTCCATTCTGATAATCCAAGATTACAACAGAAACAACGTACCACATCATTGTGACCTATACAAATTGAATATATAAGCTACGTAACATAATATGATTTGCCAAAATCGGCGTAAATATTGCTAGTCAATCCCGTTTTAGCTAAAATTTAATGCATCAATGTGAAAATAATATCCGAATATGTTAAAATTTATATAAAATATAATAACTTAAATACTATAATCATATAAATCATTCAATACCAGCTACCACCGACGCTATTTATTTTTGAAATTGTCCAATAGCACAAATAATACGCCAGTTACAAACCTTTAGCCTTAACACTGTTCCGATTCTATATATGTGAAGTTGCATTTAAATACTGTCATGACTGTGGTTGATGTTCGTTTTACCACTTAAAAAACTGATCTTTTTGGCATGAACGGTTATAAATTTATCTTGTAATTGTTTAAAAAGTAAATAATATTTATATGTACTATAACTTAATTTTCTGCACATATAAGTAGTAGCCATTTATTTACTGGGAATGGGGATAATATTAACAAGTTAACTTTTGTTTTAATAAAGTGAATGGTAAACAGTGTACGTAACACTACGTCCAAGAACCTACTGGAAATTCATGTTTTTTTCTATACATTTGCAAATTCATAGGTTCAAGAAAACGTGGTTATAAGTGTACAAAATGTAAATATTTTTAACTAGCAATACAATCTGACATTTCCAACTGAAAATCCGACAAAATGCTTTATTTCAATAATGTCAAAACCCATGCATTTAATAATTTGTTGTCTGCATTTTTAGTCACATTTAATTTTTTTTTTTAGGATAAGGGATGCTGGTTGCTAAAGCCCGGAGTTTACAATCTGTGTTGGATCAAACTACATGTACAAATTATCCGATTACTAAAAAACTCGTAAAAACCTTTAAACTGTCAACAGAAGAAAGAAAAATAATCAATACTATTATATAACACAAATTCCAAAAATACAAAAACTTATTTTGTAATTAATTGTAATTAATGGTTCTTATATGGTCAATGGAATAAAAGCATCCGTTTATTGTGTGTTTATTGTTCCAGAATTACGGAATCCTGGTCGGAATTATACTGACAGTTTATCTTGTTATTGTCCTTGTTCCAACTCTTAACGTCAGCTCAGGGTGTAACAAGATAAAAGGTCCGTATTAGGTCCTCAGCCGTCCGTTATTCTAGATACTACAACACACGCGAGTTTCTATTGTACCTGTATAGAAACAACCACTTTCAGCTAACAAATGTGGTAGTTGCTGGGCAGAAGAAGGCCACGTGCGGAAAGACAATAATCTCTTCTGTAAATGTCTGTAATCAGGAAAAGAAAAATCTGGTTCATAGGTAGAAGATTGAGATTCGTTGTAACCTGAAGCGGCTGCACCTTGATCCATATCAATAGATCGATTTAAAACGGCCCTGATTATCTGTGTTTCATTAGTAATTATATTTCTATGGAAACTGTTTCTTGCAGAAAAAGGTGTTGGTTGCGAATCATATATTCTGTCAATAGACGCCCGATTGTTTAGGGGTGGGTTACTTTCTGAACTGACTTCAGAATGATCCGAAATTCCTTGTTTCAATGTTTCTTTTTTATTTGAAATAGTGTATAAATCTTTTTCCGGCAAGCGAAAACCATCAGGAATTTTTCCATAGTTGATTGATAATGAAGAAGATGGCGCAAGAAATGAATACATGTTTTTATCAGATTCCTGTGATGTTTGTTGACACACAGAACCGTGTTCGCATGAGTCATTTGCTTTGTTAGTTTTACTTTTTTGTGTTCCTGAGATTCCATTTGGAACGGAGACATTTTGCCCCAATACATGCGAATAATTGCTATTTGCCAGACAATGATGTGTCATTTTATTTATTTCTTGCGACAACACCGGTTTTGAAGTTCCATCAGATATTATATTATCGAGCACCTTTGTGGGACACGGGGTTTTGGCTTTTAGTACTTCAACTGAGTCACAAATAGAAGGTTCACATGCACCATTATATTTGTGAGCGCTAAGGCAGTCCTCTGGTTTATTAGTAATATTATTATTTATCTCCATTTTACAAACTGCATTACATAGGGCGCTATTATAAAGTATACTATTTTCAGCTGGATCCATGTTTAATGTTCTTATTGCTGGTATGATGCCGGATTCGACTGTTTGTTTCTGGCGCGCGGCTAAATCATTATATTTGATTTCATCTTTAATAATAGGATATGTTTCTCTTATATATTTGCAGTCATTATTTAATAGAAAATGAACAACTTCAGGTTTTGCACCCCTTTGCCATGTGTCAACTGACGTGATGACTCCACAGGAAAAACACTGAATTTTAGTGCCTTCTCCGTTATAGAAAAATCCGGCATTTGATAGTTGAGTGGGCCAAACTTGCGTTTTTAATGGCCAATTCGAGAAGGTAAACGACCTTCTGGAAGGATTGTCCATGGAGACATTTTGAAAAGGATTTGAGGTTTGAGGTTGCAACATTCTTGTTCAAAAATCAAACTTGTAATGTTTCCCCTTTGGCTTTAAACTGTGTTGTCTATTTCCTTAAGCTTGGTTCCTTTACAAAGCATCGAGTTTCGTTTTTGTACGATCATGGTGTTAAAAATTTTGCACTAAAATCGTTTTCTCGTTTTTTCATAGAAATACTTTAATCTTTAATTTTATTCTCTTCGAATAAATAAAACAAATAATTCCACGTTGACAGTCCGTGATCCATTTTATAGCACCGTTCATTTTCAATTCTTGACAAAATTGACAAATAAAAATATTTTACAAATATGTAAATGGACTGTAACTATCGGTGTATTTCGGCAAATGTCTTACCTGGATAACACTCTTTAAACAATTCTAATGTTTGAAAACATTCGTGGTAAACGGTTTTCTTTTTGACTTAATTGAATATGTCTTACTCTGGTCTGTTCCGAATTTCCACTGAAAATTTCTTGTTGAGTCAAGACAAATACCAGCACATCTTAATGATTTCTTTCCCGTGTTAGTACCAAGTTCCAGTCGAAAGTGATAAATAGATTGCAAATTAAAAGAAAACTGTCATCCCTCGGTGTTGTTGTTAAATGCTAGGCTCGAATTTAGTTGATTTTTGTTAAAACTTTGCTGATTAGCAGGAATGTATCTACCGTCCGTTACAGTTTCCTAAAACAACAAAAAAATAAAAAATAATATGTTTGTGTTATAATTTTACAAATATGAGTGTTTTAACGCACTATTGCTAGGTCAAATTATTTGTATTTATTAAACCTTATGTAGTTTTCTTTAGTTATATTTGTACTGATAATATATCACATACAGTTACCAATAATTTCTATTAATCTTAGTGGTGTATACTCCTTTACCAGGTCAGTCTTTATTTGCTAAAGATCATGTGTATTTTTCCGGAATTAAAAAGTTGCGACGTCACGTATGCAGTTCCGTCTTAAATATATGTTTATCTCTATATATTTACGATATTCGGTTTTGGATCTGATAATTAAAATCCCATGTTTCCTTGAGAGTACATAATTTGAAATTAATGCATTTTCTAGAATGAAAAGCTGTATGTACAACAAATAAGTAGTTTTAAGTTCCTTTGAGCCCTTATGCAAACCTTTTTTTTCTTTTCTTTAATAAAATTTTCTTCTTAAATGTGTGCACATTCCACTTTTACAGCTTTCATTAAAAGTTATAAGTAGATTTGAACTAAAAAGATATGAAGAGGTGTTAACTGGCATATTCAAATTTGGGTTAACAGTAAATTGGTTAAAGTTTAAGTCTTAAACATTTAACCATTACCAACACTACGTGAGATTGAATTACATTAATATTTTAAATAATAAGTTACACACTTTAATATATGCTTTGCTATTATTTATGCCAAACCAATCGTTGAAAGATTACAGTATCAAAAAGAACAATTGATCGAGCAATTTCATGGTAATTAGTGAACAGATAATTGGTATAATCAAGTTTCAGCGGCACTTGCCCTGAGGCAAACAATCATTGTTTTGTTTGTTTTTTGAATGATGTTTAACGCCATTTTAAGAAATTTATAGCTATATCATGGAGTCCAGTTTTTATTGGGGGAGGAAGCCGGAGTACCCGGAGAAAACTCCGACCGCAGGAAAACTGGCAATCTTTGTCAATTAATATTGGAGTCGAGTACACCCTGCCCGCAGTGAGAATCGAAACCGCGATCTCAGTGTTGACAGACCATGTGATCAATAGTAGACAAACTACCTTAACTCCTCGGCCACCGAGGCCCATCATTGTTTTGCATAACTTCCTTAGCTTGGTACCAAGGTAGACTTCATATGAAAGTCGAAAAAATGTATGCACAATAAACAGTAAACACGTTATGTTTAGAGTCAACTCCTTGCAAAATATGAATCTTTACGTAAGTGAAAAGTTTCAATATGAAAGCGAACAAAGACTTGGTCTCCTCAAGATGCAGTTACCACTTAATCCAGTACATTTACACGGCATGTATAAAACCATGCAGCGTACAAACTTACCAATTAAAATAATATTCATGACATGTGAAATGTACTGATTTTCACTATGTTATGCTATATGGGACAGTTTACCTTAACATTCCTTTTAATTCAAGTATTCAAGTAAAAAGATGATAAAATACCCCATTTCATTTCAATAATTATTGACGAAAGATATTTAAATTGAACGTTACGCAGAGTTACTTTGTGTAAGAGAGGGTTGTCAGCATACCAAAATCAGGTTATACGGTATAAACAATGTTCTTTAATATTCAAGAAAACAAATTAAAAAAAAAAACATTTGTATGTCATTCAGTATTATTAGTTATGTTAAGTTTTTGCTTGTTTGTTTGTTTGTTTTAAAGCCACTTTCGTAATTGTTCAGCTATATCGTGGCGTTCAGGTTTTATTGGGGGGGGGGGGGGGTGGGTGGGGGGAGCCGTAGAGTACCCGTAGAAAACCCCCGACCTGCGGAAAACTGGCAACTCTTGTCAATTAAGATCGAAGTCGTGTACGCCTTGCCCGCAGTGAGACACGCACCCGCAACCTCAGTGTTGACAGTCCACATGTGCCACCGTGGCCTCTTAATAGTTATGTACTATGACATAGGATTATATATAGGTCAGCTGTTATATAGACCAATATATATTAATAAAAAGCATGTATTGTCTGCTTCCATTCATGAGTGGTAAAAAATAGCATATTTCATTTATTGTATGCACGTTGTTCATCTGAGGTTTTTCTGCAAATAGATGATCTCAAAATTTCTAAATTGGCCTTCTCTTAATTTGATACTGTTTTCTGTTGTAATGTTCCCTAAGTTAACTCGGTAAAACACGATATTTACTTTAAACTATCTAAGCAGACACTGAAATCGTTTCAACATATCTATTTACATGGATTGTAATCTTGCGCCTTCAGCGATTTTTGTCTTATTCAGTTTAATAAGAGTTATCCCCCATTGTATGTAAAACATAAATTTAAGATAATAGTAATAATATTTAGTCGACATAGCAACAGCGTTCAGTTTTCGTTACTCAATTAGTAATTTATCTCGGCTTACCAAAGTTTAAATTAAAAGTGAAATCCTTTCTTTTATTTTATGCTTTTAAAAGTTTGGCTTACCTTTATCTCGAATATTGACCCTTTTTTCAATTTCTAAATATTGATTTATTAATTTTCAGTCGGGGTAAATCTTTGATCAACTCAAGCTAACTAAAAGCATGGCTAACATCAAATATTTCTTCAGGTGTTATGCTATAAAGAAATTATTTAACAATTTGTCAAAAATGTAAATTTTATTTCTAATTAATATAAACAATCAAAAGATCTGAATGGGCGGCGTATAAATTAATAAAGAAAAGCTGTTTTCACTAGCTACATAAGGACTGGGATACTTTCTTCATATAATCAGCCATGTTAATTCATGTTATGTGGGGCCTCGGAGGCCGAGTGGTTTAGGTAGTTCGTCTACTATTAATCACGCGGTCTGTCAAAACTGAGATTGCGGGTTCGAGTCTCCCTGCAGGCAGGATGTACTCGACTTCAATACTAATTTACAAAGATTGCCAGTTTTCCTACTGAAGGAAGGAGGTTTTTTTCTGAGTGGTCCGGCTTCCTTCTCCAATAAAAACTGTACACCATGATATAGCTCAAAATTGCTAAAAGTCACGCTAAACACCATTGAAACAAACAAAATCTATGTTATCAGTTTTGATTAACTGAATAAAATACTTTATATTAAATGATAAAATTGACTAAGAAAAGATGGTTGATTGATAATTAACGTCCAGCCAGCGAGCGATTGTGAAAGGAGCGAATATTTTTCAACATCTCCTAAGTAAGACTAAGTTTATTGACTGCTTATTTACAGACTGTGCACATATGGTGTTGACTTAATTCTCTAATGGAAAGATATTTTTATTAAATATAAAACACGAGCTTCAGTTGCGGATCCGGTATTTCTCATAAAGGTTGGGCCGTTTTCTCATAAAGTTTGGGGGGGGGGAGATGGGCTCTCTGGACACCGACTCTAGCTCTTCAGAACGCAATCAAAACGATAATTAATTAGAATTATCAAAACAGATACGGAATCAAGCATATTATCTGTAAAAATAATACATCTGAACAAAATATATTTAACATTTGTTTTTCTGTATAGTATCCAACATTATGTGCCTTACCTTGCAGCTATGGTAAAATACACGTTTACAAGTTTAAAGTCCAAAAAGAACGAGGTAATGAAACCTTCACTACATATGTTTACTGTTAGGTTTATTTAACATTTAATTAACGGCGGGTGGTTCCATAATGCCATAGCAACATAGCAACAGTCCAAATGTTTAACATCGACACTATTAAGGTTTAATGTTTACCAATAGAAACGTCCCCATTAACCGCGTACTAATGATGATGGGAAGATGTATACTACACTCCAGTCTACTCTTATTAACTCTATCAAGGAATTCCCCTTTTTAACGTACAGGTATGTCTGTATATTAAAAAATGTTTGATATACATTGCCTTTTCAAACATCTAGTATTTACAATATTAAACCATATACTAGCTAGATATTTGTATCTTCTGCAGCATGTGCCCCATCACAAAAAATTAATACATTTATAACTAATTCAGCGTGTTATTGGTTTATGCTTAAAAATCAATCAAAACATATTATTATAATTACTTATGTTAGTTATAATGGTGTTAAAATGTACAGTAAATTAGTTGTATTAGATTTAAAAACCTAGTATAGGTAACATCTCCTGTTACGTACGTCACGAACAAACAAACAAACGTCACATTAATCACTATGCGTGCATTGTTTCGTTATTATTTATAAACAGTATGAAATACATTAATTTGTTAGATTATAATACTTATAGAAGAGTTAAAAATTAATGTGTGCAGTTATAAATTTAAACAAAGCTCTTTTACCAATATGATTTTTTCTCGAACTAAAACTCATTAGACATGTTCGAGGCATAGTTAATCGACTCTTTTATCTAGTGTTAGGTAAAGCCAATAAACAATTGTGTTTAAAACTAAATTATACAAGTTTAGCTTTTCTAAATAATAATGTTTACGATCTTGACAAACGCTTGTTTAACGAAGCATTTAATATAAGTATTGGTCTGGAGTTATGTTTTATTTTTCTGCAAAAGGCCACTGAATTGTTGAGCAGGTATTACCGCTGGAACATTAGGGATGATTAATGCTATATGTTCGCTCAAAACAAAGCACAACATAAAAACAGGTAGTGCTAGAATGTTGCAGCACAATTAAAATCATCCCTTTTGTTATAGTCCGAGAATACTCTGTCGTCCAATGCTTTTCAGTGGTGGATCCAGGCGGAGGCGTAAGGGGCGTACCCCCAACCCTATAAAATAAGGAAAGAAAAAAAGAGAACAGGGAGGATAACAACCAGCGCCAAAGGCAAAAATGTAATCCCCGCTCGTCCTCGCCATAAATTAATGCATTAACGGTACTAATTCGTTTATTATATCTCTGTTTTATACTGTACCAAATAAAGGCTACTGAACACTATAAAAACCTTGTGTTAAATAAATTCATTTTGATGCTTGGAAATTGCGAGAATGCAGGATTTTGCACCATTTTTTCGAGAGCTTTTCGAGGGCCCCCAGACCCCCTGCTGTAAAGTGCGTGCGAGGCGCGGGAGGACAACTTTGTGGCCCTTCTTTTCCGATATTCCTTTTTTATGCCCCCCCCCCCTTTTTCGAAAATCCTGTATCCGCTCCTGCTCTTTGGCGCAGGACCACTCAAGCAAAAAGGCAGATGATTGTCGGACTAAAGTAGCGTTGGACGGCAGATGATTTTGTGTGGTTTTGGTTCTAAGCTGACCAATTTCTAAATGTAGGTCTTGTAATAACAAAACGAATGATTTCAATACACCATGTACCATTATTTCTTTGAACAATCAAAAGCATATATTATTGTGCAGAAACATGTCTACGTAAACTTAACAACATGGAATAAAACTAACTTGTATTATCTCTTAATTCCCGAAGGCAGTGAAACTAGTGTACAACTAATTAAGATTGTACTTCGTACGTTAATAACTTATCTTAAATTGACAGCTCTTTTAAAGGGCCCACCCACTTTTAAAATGTAATTTAATGAAGACCGCATAATAAGCTAGCATATTACAGGGGATTGGCAATACTTATTTTGAATAGTTTCCTAACCTAAGATTCGTCAGTAAAATGTGTATATTTGGAAATTGCATAAATTATGTATTTACATAGGCGTGTTTGTATTCATGTTTGCTCCTAAGCTCTCAATTAAACCCCGAAATAAATCTTAAGATACTTAAAATAGGTTCACTTAAAATATTTACGTTTACAAAATATAATACCTTATTGGACTTTAATATATTAAACATATATATTTTTATGAGCAGACTCAGTATATAAAACCAGAACTGAGGTTGCGGGTTCGATTCTCACTGCAGGCAGGGTGTGCTCGACTCTAATCTTGATAGGTTTCTTCAGAAGGTAAGGGATTTTATCTTCTTCTCCAGCGTCGTCTAAATACAAACTAAACGCTTTTATATAGCTACAAACAATTGCTGAAAGTGACGTTAAACACCATAAAACAAGACAAATACGTGTCAGGACGAGTGATTAAGTGGTTCTCTTTATGGTAGTTCTTGTTAATATTCACACTATCGTGGAAAACTCACGTTGGGCGTAAGTGGCAGCCAAGCAATAGCGCGACCGGACGTGGATTTCAACGATGTATTCTAAGAATACGAAAGAGTGTTTTTAGCTGAAAATGAATTTGCGATCGTTCATTTTTTTAAATAACTAATCATATATTATTAGATTGATTGATTGATTGATTGATTATTTCAGCTACAATCAGAAGGAGAACAAGTAAACAAACAATAAGAAAAAAATATGGAACTAGAATAACAAAAGAAGAAATTTTGACTGCCTGTTGTTAAAATGAACGGAGAGTTGGACGTCAGGACGAATAATTTTGCCTATTGTTGCGGTTACAATGAGCATGCTCTTTTCAAAATCAACAAATTTGGTCCTTAATAAGCAGCGTGAAACTCTAAACACACGACACTCATTAAGTTCCGCTGCAAGGTTTACCGTAGTACAACAAGAGGAATTTCTATTTACCCGAAAACATGCTGAACATTTCTGAGGGTCGAGCTCTGGCACCCAAGCCATACACAATTAAGATGTCTATACCCGTGAAGAACAAGATGGACGTGTGATACGACTTTATGCGGAAATTTTAACTTTTGGGGGTTTTCCATCTTCTACTAGAAATCTTAGTACCCCCTTTAGAACGCGACTTGTTTAGTCCAGTCTGTGCACTTGACTACAACCTTATTTGTAAAAAAATAGTAAATTTTTCATACGATATTTCTGCTGTTTGATCCGTTAGAACGTGATGTAATGAAAAAGCTAAACAATTGCTTGAAGTGGCGTACAATCAAATAAAAACAAACTTGTGTTCAATATGTAAGTATGATTAACTTTTAATCACAACATTACATGTAAGACTTCAGAAATAAAAGCTATAAAACTAATCAGTTATAAACTATTAAGACTGAATGTCTTAAGACCAAATACCTTTTTTCGGTTTTCGCACAGCTCCTTTATGAAACGACTTAAACATCTCCAAGGCATTATAATGGAACGACGAAAACTCCGGTTAGTAAAATGATCGGCGATAAATCCTTTAGGTTTGATTGGATCTTGTTTTGTTTTAACTAATCCAGATAACGTAACTATCGAGTAACTGCAGCCACTATTTAGATTTAAGATTGGAATCAATACGGTAATAAGAACGTATACTGAGAAAGTTAAATAAAAAAAATAAGTATACAATTTGTTCCGAAAATACTTTATCGAACCATATGTTTTTAAATATATAAACTGTTGTTGATTAATGGACTTTATTTTAAAAAGTCTTCCTCTTCCTTATTGTACAGTATTGCCCTATAATAATCTGACACGTCTTATATACCAGTTAGTTCCTGTAATAGGAATTTTCTTAACTTTATAGTAACTTTAAAGCAAATTGATATATATCCACAATGTCATGTTAATAATAATATACATTTATTGACTTTGAAATAGGTTAATACATGGTTTTATCAACCTGAAAAATTATATCCAACGAGCCAACGGCGAGGGTGCATGGGTATTATTTTGAGGGTTGATAAAATTAGGTATTAACCGATCATAAAAGTCGAAAAATGTTTTTACTTTTACACTTCTAAAAAAAGGATAACAATAAAAATTTATTTCAACAACAACAATAATAAACTATCACATTTTAAATTGAAAGAAATTCACATTTTCCATTTAAAATTTATAGTAATATTAGACCAATTATGAAAAATTGGCAAAAAAGTTCCTGTTTATTGACAGTTGTAACCCTTGTCTCATGTCTTCTTCTTTTTTCGAATCTTAACATCCATGAAAGGACAACCACGTCGTCATTTGCACACGGCGTGTCGAGCAAAACTCATCACCTCACTGTACAATATAACTGAAGGTATAGTAGAAAGTCCTCCACCAGTAGTTAAATATCCCTTCTCCGGTTACAGCATATATTCCGTTTATGCTGACTATTTACAGTTTAGGCTAGTTAGTAGTGGGACATATATACACGTCATAAATTGTAAGGTAAAAAATAGCTTTATCTCAGTATTGGATTAAATTCTAAAACGAGCTCTTGTGTGCATTACATCATACTTTCCTTTGCACAGTCCATACCCGTAAAAACACACAATTAGTATAGGTTTAAATAAAAATATAGTCAAATTAAGATAATAAAACGCAGCATAGTTCAGAACCAAGTTTGATCTTCACAATTTACACGGTTAAAACTTTACAGCGTATTAAAACAGAATCTAACTGATAAAAATAGATCTGATTAGTTCTACACGCTTTCTTAACACATAGTTATAAACGAAATAGTAATACTTTAGTTGTTAATAGTATTTATTGTGACCATCGTATTATTGAGCAACATAAAAGGAACAATGGCAAGTGGCTACATGTAGCCACCCACCGCCGCTGCAGTATCGAATTGCCTATAAGGTGTGAGAAAAAAATTGAAAACAATATTTGTGATACATTAAGTTTTGGACAAAATAATAAGCATGTAATATTATAACTGTTTTGACAAGAATTTGGAAAGAGATATGCAACTACATGAAAAAACTTCATCAGAATGTAGAGTGCTTGATAAAATTTGCTTTCAATATTGTTCAATATTGCTAAACGGTCAAAGTCCTATAACTCCTACAAAATTTAACAAATCAAAATGACGGTATAGTATGCACATATACACATTATAACAATTAATCCTGCCAAATATCAAGCAGTTTCGGAGGAGATGCGTCCACAAAAGTGTGACAGACAGACGGACGCACGGATGCACGGACGCAGACCATTACTAGGTCCCTGTTTCGCGTTGCGGCGGGGGATAAAAATTAAGAGTTTGCATGTGGCAAATGTCATTTAAAGAGAACTAATGTATACAATGGAGTCGAGATAAAACAATTATGTAAGACCACACAAAGACAGAACAAACACAAAATGGCAGTTGTTTGTGTGGACTTTTAGACTAATGGGCAGAAACAGGTTAGTAAGCAGCTATAATAGCTAAAATTAAAATGCATTTTTTTCAAAATCTGAAAAATTAGCGGTCGATACAACATAGGTAATTGATACAATACATGTACCTCTATATAATCGATATAGGTGATACAAGATACTTTTGTCGGAACTTTTTTTTTGACGTCATAATGAATAGTATAACTAATTCGGCGAATGACTATCATTCTGTGAATGAAAAATGACGCCATAATGGCTGTGACGTTAGGGACGTATAAAAACTCGTGGTGTCTTGTAGTGATACAAATCACAATAAAAAACTGTCTGAACGTGATACAGGTAGTTGTACATACACAAAATGTAAGCAATATTTATAAATATCGCACCCTAAAACACACGTCCTTTCAGTAGGCTGTTTAAGAAATAATATTTCTGGTCTAATATTAGATTGTCAACCTCTGTGAACCGTGAACCAAACACTTTTCCTTTTACCTTTGCATTCACTTATAGCACAGAATATGTGATATTTATCTCTGAACCCCATTACGAATTAAAACAAAACAACTAAGCACAACTTACCAAACAATCAACTGGGTGGTACTCTATAAAGTTGTTTTGTATCCAAGCATTATGGTAATGAAAGTTAATTCGGAATTCATCGATGTCATGAACACGCCATTTCTTTTCGCGTATAAAAATGCAAAGTTAATTGCGGCCATACGAATGAATGATTTATGAAAATTTTGTTTTTGTTCCGATCGGCAAATTGAAGCTTACTGCAACCAGAGAGCTTTGTTTAAGTCCTCACCTTTGAAATCAACACCAACTGAAGCCGATATAAAAATTGAGTGCTAATGCTGTTGTTTTTAAGAATTGAAATTTCGGTAAACAAGTAAAAGGGCCCACAAAGGTTAGGTTACAACTACAATTGTTAAAATTATTAGAAAGCTAAGCAAAACAGTGAACTGTGAACTTACCCAATTACATGTATCAATATTATCGGTTTAATTCTTATTGATGTGTAATGACTAGTTTACATGTGTTGATCGTGTAAACTGCCGTAATATCAGGTGTAGGGAGCACACATATAGTCCGTGTAAACTGCCGTAATATCAGGTGTAGGGAGCACACATCAGCAATTAAAACACTAATTATTAACTTAATAAACATTGGAAGAAACTTTGTTACTACTTACTTTCATTTTTGTATGTTCAATAGAAACACAAAAACATAAAGCATAAAAAAGAAACTGAAAATTTCCACCTGGTGAATCACACGACTACTCTGTAGCACACTCATGTTTACGTGTAACTTTTCAAAGCCCGGAGCATGTTTAACATAGATGTCTCTTGACTCTTAAAATTTTCTTATAAATAAATCTGCTCATCAAAAGTCCTCAGTTAAGTCAAGTACTCAAATTCAACTTGAGCTAAGGAGAACAAAATAGATGTCTTGTAATTGCCTATGATATGTAAGGTTATAACGTAATATAAAGAAGATAAAATGTTTGAAGAAACAGAGAACGAGAAACCCATTAGTCTACTGAAATCTAGAATATACTTTAACGTTTGTGCGTATGCAGGTATTGCATATACATGTATAATAGCATATAACGATTTAAGTCTATCTTTACATGGATGATCTTAAGATTGCCTCGTTCTGCTTCAGATGTGCCTTGAGATATCTACATATTATTTTAACTTGGATCTTAAGACACGACTGAAGACATGGCTTGTGTCACTTTTATCAAACTGACCATGTGATTGAATTCGAAATGTTCGTGGCCATAAAAATATTAGATAAGCTTATAACAATAACTACGCATTAGAACTAAAGTTTATTTCTTTTCTCTGCTATTTACGTTTTCAGGTAACCAGTGCTTGTTATGTACCCTGAACAAGGGGGGATAACTAGGGATACGTTTAGGTACAGGTCTGCGGACGGAGATTTGAAAACCCACCCTATTCATATATTTTCGGACGTTATTAACCGGGACCTAATCATATATTGAATTATTAAATCAGACCTATTCATATATTTTATTATTGTACATCTCCATTGACAATATACTAGTAGTCCATTCACTACCAAAATGATCAAGTGATGTTAATGGAACACTTTGTTTGTAAAATCACCTTGGTCCAAAATTGCTTTAGATGAGAATGGAGCCATGAATATATAGTTAGATAATTTACGACTATATATAATTTGGGGAGCTAAAAAGGTGATCCTTTCGGGCCGCACATCCGTATTACCCTACATAGACCCTTGTTGTCCTTTGTTGATAACATTATCACTTGTTCTAAATCCAGCTAAAATATTGCAATCTGATTTTTTTTCTTATTTAACACATAATTAAGATATTAAAGCTAGTTAAAACTGATCGTTTTTATATATGTCTGTTTCAAATAGATAAATACCTGCGTGTGACGGGAAAAGCCTGCCTTAATATATTATTAAAATATTAAAGTTGCTTCCGGGAAGTGAACAATTCATAAAACTACACAATAATTGTCACAGGGCATTGTCATAATATCTTGACTGCACAAGGAAGAGTGATATTTCCTCAAACATTGATAATGCCCAAGTAATGATGTACATATTCATGTAAACAATTTAAAAATAAACAGTTTGTGTTGCTTGTTTCTGGAGAGGGTATTACTATGATGTGAAAATGACCACGGGCGTTATCACGGCGTGATAATACCGTCATGTCAGATTACTGCAGAGCAATTAACACCAGCTGACATGGTATTATCCAATTGAAACAAACACAATTTTACTGATATGAAATAAAGATATTTATTACATAATATATATTTTTGCCTTTTTCCTATTGGCCTAAACCAATACACGTGACTTTCCATTTCATATCATATTGGTTTGCAAAAAACTCATTCTACTCAATAAAAAACCATATTGCACTCTCGTGAGAAATTTATGAATGAAAATACCTAGCACGTGCTGTTTCCCTCAACGGAAATACGATAGCCAATCAAATCTTATTTCTTTAATCCCCTAAACCAATCAAAATTATCGTTCTGACTGATGTTCGGATTATATTGTTGTTTGTGAACATGGTAACGTTGTAACGTCATCGAGTGAACGTAATGCGGATAGTTCTGGTGCTAATAAGCGAAGATTTGCAGATATTACTAACTTGGAAATTAATGAAATCATTAAGAAAAGAGATGCTGTCAACACATGCAAATCGAAATCGATATTTTACCGATTTTTGAGAAATAAATATTATGAAAGACAGTCACTTTCGGGAATTAAAAAAACTTGTATATTCCATTTATTGACTCAATAAATTATGTAATAAAACAATTACTACACTCGAACTCGATCAATATGAGGTTTTATGGAGCAGGGTAGAATAATATTGAACTCGGCTTTGCCTCGTTCAATATTATTCTACCCTGCTCCATAAAACCTCATATTGATCTCGTTCAAGTGCAGTAATTGTATAGTATTCAACTTCCTGATGTCCTTATTATCGGTCGTCTTTTATAAATAAGTTTAACCAACAAGGAAGTATTGGCTATGTTAACAAATGGTTTCTTGATATATTATTCAAGAAATAATGCATGGATACCATACTTTATTGTCGTTTTAACATGGGTGGGCATTATATTAGTCAAAGATTTGTTTGCTTCTTTAATTAGGTTTGATCATAGGAAATTATAAAACCCATTGCCTTGTTACTCAGAATAAAAACCTTAAGATATTAATGGACGTTATTTAAAAAATTTACTTCGGCTTATTAGTAAACGGATAGTAATGAGTTGTTTAGACTAAACTTTTCTTTCTGTATTTGTCAAATGGAATAGGCTGCTGCCATTAGTTTTATTACAGGGACAGTAGCAAGCTTGGAATAAAAAAATGCACCTTTTATATCATTTTTATTTTGAACACAGTGTAAAAAGAACTGAGCTTCATCAGACATTTAAAAAAGCTTTGCTCAACTAGAAAAGCAATGGAGGTAGTCAACATGATAAATAATCATTTAATTGAATGCAAAAACCTAAACAAAAATTTAGATTTATTATAAATTTTTGTACACATGAATAACTTTGAAACAAACAATCGAAATGGTGATTTATAATAGAAGCATCGCTTATTTATTATATGTGACGGCGTCCATAAAATGATGAGAGTGTATTATCAGACAACAAATTGACAATTCGACAGTTTGCAATATTCCAGTCCATTACGAATAGTTGACTAATTTCAATTTATGACTGCGGAAAATTAACATAATTTATTTTATAAACAAATATATTTGACATAATATATAAAATAAATATAAAATCGTTATATATAGATATAAATAGGTTATATATGTAAATATGTTGAAAATGTGTGGATGTAGTGTGAAAGTTTGAGTTGATTAATAAATAGATTTTGTTTGTTTGTTTGAATGGAATTTGAACGCCACTTTCAGCAATTTTTCAGCTATATCATGGCGTCCAGTTTCTATTGGGAGAGGAAGCCGGAGCACCCGGAGAGAACCCCCGACCTGCGGTAGGAAAACTGGCAATCCTGATCAATTATGATTGGAGTGGAGTACACCCTGCCCGTAGTGAGAATCGAACCCGTAATCTCAGTGTTGACAGACCACGTGATCAATAGTAGACGAACTACCTTAACCACTCGGCCACCGAGGCCCCAATAGTAAATAGATTGCGATATCACACCGATCAACCGACATTTTGGTGAGAAGTAGTATGACACGATGAAAAAATATCTAAACAAGTTAAGACATATACGTATACAGATGACTTTTTCCAAATCGCTACATTAAAAACTCACCGTATAAAATATAGTGTAGTAAAAAATTATTTTGCATATATCTGTCCATTAACATATTCAATCGTTTTAACTAATGTTTTCATTTGTTATCTGAAAATTTGTTCCAAAGGTACTGGCATCACAAATTTGAACAAATAAATGCAAGATTTACGCTTCTGCACAATATATTTCTGTATCAAGTGTTTTTGTTCAAAAGGACATTTATCCAACTTCTTTCTGACCCCAAAACTTTTCTTCGAATTGCAATTTATTACGGGTTTGAATCTTTTTTCTTTACGCATTTACTGAAAAAATGATACGGAAAAAATCAGCTCATCTTTTAATAATGACACGATGAATAAAAGTTCCTTGACACGATTGAAACAGCCACGTATTTCTTAAGTGATTAGTTTTATACTTCCACACGTGACATTTCAATAACTTTTTACAACTAATGTCTTTATATCATTGAATATTATACAAAAAGTCTACAATTGTTAATACAATAGGACTACATGTATGATGTATAAATTCTTGACACAAATCACTAGACATGGAAAAAGGTAACAAGCAGCGGAGCAGCTTTTTAATTCATCTTTAAACCATAGTGAGGAATTAAACATAGAGTAAATGCTCTCATTGAGACAATCCCAGAGCAGGGCTTCAGCGGAAATCTGTGTTATTTGTCGATAACGCTCTACAAATGAGTTCGAACCTATCAACAAATAACAACACGATTTTGTACAAATATTTCCTACTATGTCGACATTAAATAGTACAAAACAGAACCATCTACTTGGTAGGTCAATATATTGATGTCAAACTTTTATTACAAATTATAAGGTATGAATTTAGGCAAACAATATCAAAGTGCTGCCTACATTTATAATAAAGACGCAGAGCAAAAAAATTTAAATGTTAATTAGCGTACAAATGAGAGTTAAAGCTCAAGAATTAATACATTATATCTAACTGTAAACGGTTACTTCCTATGTCTTATACATGTTAACATTATCGGTTGCAGATATTTTTGAGAATTAAAAGTCCGGAATCTTCGCCCCCTCCCCCCCCCCAAAAAAAAAATCAACGAACAAACTTATTTATTATTGAACCTCATACGCAAATAGAATTGAATACAAATATTGTGCAGGTTTGGTTTTTGCCGAGCCAATTATATCTTAAACATTATTACTCTTGTAAGACAGTTTGTATGCAATCCTGTGCCCCTCTCATATTATTATAACCATTGTTTGAATCACATACCGATGGGCGGGGCTAAGATCCTAAAACAAAGGACTAACTGAATTACACTAATTAGAATCAGCTTACAGTTACATTGACAGTAACTTGAAGAAATAACTGAAATTTTTCTTGTTTATTATATTTGTTGAAGTAAACTATTTATTAAATGTATATGAATACTTTTTGCCGATCTAGTTTCATCAATATATATTTTGCTTATTCTTATTTAAAATAAGATTTAGGTAAAAAATAACAAAAGGCTATGTTATATGCTGAAAAATGTCTTGGGACACAAATATTTATCAAATTTCTAAATAGGTTGTAGAGTATATCCTGTATAGAAATTTTAATTATTCATTATAATTTGTCTATTTAACTGGTAAAATCAGCGATTACGTCAGGAATGTAAACGGCATAAGAATATGTCATTTGAAAAATGTGTTACATCGTATAACTTGCTCTCCATTTGAAATGGCAAATCAGCTTACATAGCAATTTCGCTTATAATTTTATAAATGTTAATAGATTAGTATCTATATTGATGTTTAATGGTTGGCTTTTATTCAAGAACTTTTAAGACGAAAAAAGCTAATAATTTCATAATTTTAGCTCACTATTTAGATGAAATCGTTCTAGTTTTGTTGACTTATTCGATCAAACTTTTAAAAAATGAGCTTCAGATTAAAGAACACAATTTGAAATATGCGTTACCATGTTGAAATTGGAGACGAAAATCCGTTAAAATTCATATTATGCGATAAGTAGGACATTTTCTGATTTCTGTTAACTAAAGTAATATTCCTTCAGTATTTGCTTCCAAAACGGAAAGCTAATAAAGCAAGGTATTCTGACAGTCAAACGTAAATCTGTTGATCGTAGTATTGGTGTCACCCAAAAGGTCAAAGATGTTATTGGACGACTTTTCTTCTCATTCAAGACCTCACATCGATTTTAACTATAAATTACACAAATGGTTTCTCCTTTTTGTAGAGGCTGATATTGCCTATTTGTTCGCAACAGTTCGAGTGCAGCGGCTACAACGCGTCTTCTTTTTTGTGACAAATACGAAGAGAATTTGTAACATGCAACTAACATGGCAACCTCTACCATATCACACACACTGATTTAAACACCTTTTCTATATTATAATCTGTCAATCTTCTAGTGAGAAGCCAACTCTCATACGCCACTATAAGAGCTGTGAAGTTCTATGGAATTCGGCAATAAATTGTTTAAATATTTTTAGCTTTTAATTTGCTCTAATTTTCAATTGTTCAAACAGTACCACCACTGCAATTTGTTGGAAAAATAGTACATATATAATAACAATAAGAAACTATAATCAGGAAACTCATGTAGAACGGACCTTCAAATAAACCGCATATACTCTTTTACTGTTTGCTGAACTGTTACAAATTAATCGTGTCATACAATTATTAAATTAATTTTGTTATATCGTGTCGTCTACTTTTATTTGGGACAATGCCAAAGTACCAATAGAAAAAAACGTCGACATATTGTACAAAGTAGTAAGCAACACACTACCGTACTTCGAGAAAAAAAAGAGTTTACGGTCAACAGTTCACTAGTTAAAGAAAACGGCTAAGAGAGAAGGAGCACCAACGAGTCTTGTTTTCTTCCATCAGTAAGTTACACACCATACCTTGAAGCTGGTAGAAAGCTAGCATCAATGAACGGGAAGTTGACAGTTGGAAAGGTGGAGTCATCACGTTGTCTTAAAGTCTAGTTTGTGGTTTTTTATAGTCTATTTATATCAGTTGTTCAAAGTACGAGGCTGACCTTCTATATGACACTTATGAAAAGTGATGGCTACACCATGATAACTAGCAGCGATTATAACTTGTGAAAGTTCGAAATTTTTGTCATTATTAGAAGTTGCCGGAGGTAACTCAGATCAGCAGTATTGTAACACAACAAAACTAATATCTTACTAGCGATCTCGATTTTTCAGTTTGGAAATAAGTTTTACTGTAAATAAGAAACAATCTCATTATTTTTACTCTTAACTAATTAGTGGTAATTTACTGTATTTCAGTAAAAGGGATTTGCGGTCCAGTGTAATATCGGGATAAATACATCACTAGATCGTCTGCAACTGAAAATAATTTTCAAATGACACTGAATTAGAGAAGACGCATACTGTAGGATTGATTGCTTTACAATAAATTACTTGTTAAATTTCAAGAACTGTAAGCATATTATAAAATTATTTTTACAAATATTAAAAAAAAAAATAAATAACGAGTAAATAAACACGGAGACATACAAACAAACCTCAAAAGCTATAAAAGATTTGAATGAATTAACACAATTAAAAAGTTATCATAAGACCTTAAACATTAAATGACAATAAAAAAGAAAAAAAACACAAACAAGTCAGAGATAAACAAAAAAGAAAAATCGCTTAAACATAATTCATAGAATATTGTATTTTAGTTGTATGTAAAACTACATATGATAACGTCCATATATACCACCAAATTTTATAAATACGAAATAACACGAAAACACAAAATAATGGTAGTAATAATTAAATATTCAAACGATAAGAAATTAATTTGATCAAACCATACATTCATTAAAATAAATGTCCGCTTTGTACAGAATAAATATGTATACAAATAATAAGTGTAGTGTACAGATTAGGTTCAGTATTTAGTGCGCATATTTGTGTAATTTATATATTTACTGGTAATAAACTATTGGATATGTACATAATTATATATGTATATATATTTTGAAAGGAAAATGTATGAATAATAGAAAAGAAAATCGACCGAGCAACAACAGCCAAAAGTCGGGAAACAATTACAAATACGGATATAAACAAACATACTCGGCGCAACACAAAAACCAAAAGCACAAAAACAGAAAGAGAGTAACCCGAACCAAATAAAAACCATGGGTGCACTCAGGTGCTTCGGATGAGTAGGCAGTGCCTGCCTCTAATTAGACACCCATCGAGTTACTCATTGTCACATCTAGAAAAATGTCAAATCCAGGAATAAGAAACACTACGTATGACTCAGCAAAAATGTCTTCTACCGCAGGCCTAGGAACTCAGCCTCGTACAAATACAAAAACAGGTAAGTTAGTGAAATGATCTGCCACTATAATCCACTGACAAAAATCTGTTTTAACATGTCTTGTTTAGAGATATTCAGCATACGTGTTCCGAATATTAGATTCACTGGATGTAAGTAGAATCATCTTCCATATAATCCACTAACAAATATATTTTGACGTTTCGTCTGCTGAGATAACCAGTATAGGTATTCCGAATAAAGTATTTACTGAATGTAAGTGAGATGAACGTTCATATAATCTACTGGTAAATATCTAGTGACGAGAAATTCAGTAAAGGTATACAGAATTAAAGATTGACTGGATGAAGATAATAAAAATTAACTTGCTCATAAACTACGTACAAATATGTTTCACGTTTCTTCTGCCGAGATATTTAGCAAAGATATTCCGTATATTAAATTCATTAGATGTAAGTAAAACATGTTGTTGAAATGGAAATAGCATATAATCTACTGGAAAATAACTTTTCTTCTGATAAGATATCCAAGATTCCGAATTGACTATTAACTTAGTAAACTTAGAAACTGTTACCAGCCGTATCGACTCAATATCATTATTAGCATAGAAAGCTGGAATTCGCTGGACATATCACTGATCTTTGGAGGAGTAATACTTGAATTAAATCACATCCGATTTATAACCGATTATACCAGTTGTAGAAAATCGAACAAAGAAGAATACACATTCCTCAATGCGCTTATCATAAACTTTAATGTTAAATATTTGCATTTACCTTCACGTGGTTAAATTCAATACAAGTCCCCTACTACGACAAGAAAGTTTTAATAACTCTCTTTATTCTCTTGTCACAATGCGGACAATAGTCTATACTTTTACAACACTGTTCACAAGTTACTCTGTGTCCGCAATTTGTGAACAACATACATTTTTCGTTTTTCTTACAAATGACACACAAAAGGTTGTTCTTCAATTCCCTGTTGATTACTCTAAGTTTTGCTGGATCTGTTCAAATACAAGAATACAATCAACAGGAATGTCAAATGCAAATAGGAGTTTTTGAGTTTTATTAGTACATCTGAAAAAATAAAACATTTTTTTGGTGTCGGGAGGCAATCCTGCATAGAAAGCATTCATTTATTTAAAAAGTTTGAATTACTAAGCCTAAACCAAAACCTCTTTCTATCTATCTGACTGTCAGATACGCGGGAAGATCATTACAGATTGACCTCAAACGTGAATATATGTATTTTAACACGTTTAAAGTTAATTGTAAATTGTTACATACAAATATTGTTTTAAAATAATCAGTATCAGCTATTCTGCTTTTTATATGCACTAGCTACCAGCAGCTTCAAAGAGAAGTGCTGTCAATATTTAAAAAAACCAAATGCGTAGTACCCTCCTGTATGTACACAACTTTTACCGTTTCATCAGCGTTATCATGGAGCAAGTTTTAATTGAAAGTTGGAGCTACCGGTGGGCAACAATGATTTACAGCAGAAAAACTGACACTCATTATTATGGTTGTAGTCTAGCATACTTACTCGAAGTCGGACTTGAACTCAAAACCCGGTGTTAACAAACTGATGATCATTAATGGAAGCCAAAATGCCTCGTCGCTTCGGCACAATATATAAAAAACGGGTATATAAAATATGTTATTCCTATATTAGAAAAACAAACTACACAGTACCTTTTTCTTCTGGTAATGGTCTACTCTGTTGTGGCACGTCTAAATTATATAAAAAGTTATTTAAATTTATTGTGGAGTAACAAATGTTGGAAATACTAACATTAATAGATTTTTTTATAAAAAACAATAATATTTTGTGCACTGGAACATACAATTTAGCACACAAACAAATCCCGAAGCTCATCTTCTAAAAGAGAGTCTACATAAAAAGCGAGGTAAACCATAAAGAAAACGTTTGCGATCCCTTTCCTGCCATATGCCTATTCCTTTGTATTGTCCAACTGTTTGGATGTCCGTAGGAACCGATTGTCATATTCGTCTGTATTGTTTGGATATAAATAAGGAAGGTTTAGGAAGCTCGTTGGCCGACTCAACCCCTACTTATACTGTTGAATGAAAGTGTTCCAGGCCAGTGATTTTTGCTTTCGTTTTACCCATCAGTGTTTTGTTTTTGGTACAGAAAGATTCATTCACAGTAAAGATTCATGTTCATATTATTTCTTATTCTTTTGGAGTTATTTTAAATAGCCATATTTGCAATAAAGAAAAATTTTCCATTTATTTTATTAGACAGCAACAATTGAAGAAAATCATGGGTCTGACTAGCTTTTCTGTTCCATTTAGTGGCTTTTACAGCTAAAATCAAATATGTATAATTGTGGAAGCGAACTGAAAAGAGTACCCCTGAATGGAACTGTAGTGTCAACATGTCAATGCCAATCATCGTTAACCTGTGATAAATACTGCTGGAAAGTGTTAGTTAGATGAATAAAAAAGTGTGTTCGCTTACCCATATAACACATCGAATGTAACTATTGCCACATAAAACGTCCTTGACAACAATTTGAAATTAAAAAACCTTAGTGCGAAATTGCCAAATTCAAAGGGCATAACTAAAATAAATATCTTGTCACATATTTCCTTTGAAAACCACAAATATAGTGTTCTTTATCTCTACAAAGCTTCATAACATTCTGATCTGTATGTTCAAAAGAGAAGCGCTTACGAGTTATTTCATAAATATATATTCAGTAAGTTTTACGTTCAAAGGGGCTAAAAGAGTATCTGATCAAAGTTCTTTTCAATATGCAAAACTACATATGGTATCATTCATTCCTACCAAGTTTCATACAATTCTGATCAGTAGGTTCAGAGGAGTTGCTCTTACAAAAATAGGACTGACGGACCCGTCAAATGCATACCTTCCGCTACTTCGTCGCGTGGGGTTTAATTAACCATGCTTACCTTGAAACACATTTCTCTGGATTGGTTGAGTTGTATTTGGATTTAAAATTAATTCCAGTAATTCGTCTGCAGTAAAGTTGTTATGTCCTGCACGAAATAGTTCGAACATGAATAAGCATATGTTCTTTTTGTCTTTTAAAAGACATACATAATATTGTGATTAATTCTCAGTAACAAATAAATTAGGCAACATTGGCTACTTATATCAAGCATTTTTGAGCTACAATTATGCTAAATTTAGTTTTTTGTATTTCTTACGACACGTTACTTAACGCATGAATCCAAAGAGGATTGACATAATCATTCAGCCCGTCATTTATTTTCCGCCTAATAAAGACGATATATTAAAGACAAGAAAACGTAGCATATCCAAGGGCCACAAACAAATTGGTAATTAGAGAATTGTGAAAGATCCTTACGTTGCCGCAGATTTAAGCTGTGCATGAGGGGTTGTTCTTCATAAGTTTGCATAATTTAAAATACCGCGGGTTCCCTGTTGGCAGCCTATAACGGAATATGATTTTTGCTCTAACACATTTGTTAAAATGGACAGATACTTAAAAATGTCTTATAATCAAAATATATTGTAA
This sequence comes from Limnoperna fortunei, assembly GCA_944474755.1. Lineage (NCBI taxonomy): Eukaryota > Metazoa > Mollusca > Bivalvia > Mytilida > Modiolidae > Limnoperna > Limnoperna fortunei. The sequence goes on along the minus strand of OX104118.1, from coordinate 45,565,224 downwards.
AATTTACCAACCATTTGTTTTTATAAAACTGTTGATTGATGATTTTACTATGTTTGTTGGGAAGCCCATCTCTATTACATTTCTAGCCGCTGTTGTAGACAATAATTGCTCACTTCCTGCAAAAATCAAACAAAAATAAATAAAGTAAAATAAACAAAACTAATTATTTTGCTACAATAGATCTCGATGAGAGCGTATTGAGCATTTGATATGTTGTTATACAAAATGTTCTATTCTTATGTTTTTTTAAAAGACAAAAAGGAAAACTCTATAAAATGTTCGTCGAATCGACTTCAAATTTTCACTTCTTAAGAGCTGTTTGTATAACCACCAATTTCTATTTTCTTAAAAATTTCCAACGGTGACATTCAGTGGATCTTACTTCTTTTTTCCCAACTGGGCTTGATTTACTGTATTTAATATCGCAAAATATAGTTCTGTAAATGAAATATAAAAGTTCCCTAAAACGTTTTCTATATTATTAATACTTGGTTTTACTATTAGCTTTAAACAAACATAAGTAACGTAGTTGGATTTGATTCAATTCAAAGAAAAGGGTTTCACTCTTGTTTGCAGTGTGGACTATATGATCTTAGGATTATGCAAACGAGAATTCATATTTCATGCATTTGGTCTAAACAGAGCTATAGACATCTTGTAAAACATACAAATAAATGCATGTGCCTAAGATCTATTATGAAATCACCAGACAATACGAGTCTGATTTAAAACACTCATATTCGCGCCAATGTCTGCATTTTTGTTTGCATTTGGATTTGCATAAAAATGTGTATCATTATGTACATTACATAAAAATATTAAGATATTTGGAATATGATTTCAAAATTATATTTAAAGAAAAAATGTGTTTATGGCAAACGTACCGCTATATGGGTCTTCCTGTTGATCGCCATTATTCGCTGTTGCCTGTTGACGCTAAAGAAGAAAACATTGTACAAGAATAGTTTTTTTCTTCACAATAACTAACTCTAGTATCACACACTGCAATACTATAAACTAAAACAATAAAACATGACAAAATCCTAATGGAAATACGGCAAAAAACTAAACCCCAAAGGAAGTGACAAAATCCTGATAGAGATAAAGGCACACAACAAAAAGAAAACCTAAAATAACAACAAAAGCTCGAGCTAGAAACCCGAACACGGTTCTCTTGACGGGTAAGTAGTGCCTGCCACTAGTAAGACAACCGTCTATTTAAAATATCAAAGAAAGCGTCTTGATCAAGAAGCGACAATATACCGATGCCTGAGAAAAAACTTATTATCGCATATGGGGTATGAATTTTCAAAAAGATTAACTAAATCAAGTGACGACTACAACGTCTGTAGGGATCACATCAATCTAGATGAGCATCAATAAAAATGGTTTATTTTACAGTATATATGCCGAGTCTATTACAGATTCATAGTAATTCCTACTCATATGATACTTGATAACAATATTTGTTTTTTTATATCACGCTTTGTATGTTTCATTGCACTGTATTGATCTAGAATATTGATTAATAATTTTAATTACCGGAACTTTGCACATTTCTACAAATTTTATATTTTATAAAAATTATCCAAAACTGACCACACTTTTATCACTTATAAAACACACTGCGTTGACAATTTTTTAATAATGTTTGTTTCTTATCAGTATCTACTAGTCAGACATGCAAATTTAATAAGCTAAAGTAGCAAAAACAAATTGAATGATCTGAATGAGAAAAAAATAAAAACGAGGTAAAGATTCTAATTAAGGCCGAACCAAAACTGAAATGTATCCTTTTTCATAATACAATAAAAAGACATTGTACGAACGATAGACGGACGATGTGCAAACGATAAAATCGTTAACTTCTAGGATTTAGGTCACTGTACATAACTTATACTATTTATTCTTTCTTACTAAGCTTATAGATTAGTATTTCACTTAAATAATACCTCATACTTTTCTTTAATTATTTCTATATATCTACAGCCCTTCATTTTTATGAGGTATTTACATGTAGGAAACCATCGTGCGTGTTCTTCCCAGGGAATGTCGCCTGGCTCCCAGTTACGCAAACCACCGTCACAGTAATGACATCTCACGACATCAGTTTCACCTTATAACACACAAACATAATTTCAACAAAAAACATACAGCAAAATTTACATTGAAACATTCACTTACTAAATCTTACTCGTAAAATGAAAGTATTTATTTGCTTTGTATTGTTTTAATTACTGAAAATTGTGCTTTTAACTAAAATATGTCCTAAACATGCTTAGAAAAATGTTTAGAAGCTACGCATATGTAGTTAAGTAGCATCCTCATTGTTAATATGTAAAGAAATTAAATTTTTAATCTTTGTTGTGCTTAGAGCCTCAACATTTCATGACACTGCGGGTTGTAGATACTGAGATAAGTGACCTCAAGTTTCACGAGAGACGCTAAGATAAGCTTATTTTAACAAAGTACTTGTATTACACATTTATACGTCTAACTTTGATCGCCGTTTTAAAAACAGAAAGCCACGATAAGCAGAATAAAAATGAATATCACGGTAAGATATTTTATTAGATAACTTAATGATATTTATCTTTCGCTTATGAGTTGTATTTAAAACGCATGCATACCTTCATGTACATACATGTATGCCATTTGAAGATGCACGCTCAGTCAGTTGCATGATTTCTGCAATATATTATTTTCTTTGGTGTTATTTTTTATTTTTTATTTTAGTTTAAATGATTAATGAAATTCGAAATTTGTAAATCAGTATTAAAAAGTTATTGTTGTTAAACTACGTCGCAATGAGTTAACCTAATTTGTGGTTTTGATAGGGTTTTTGCTACTCTTTTTGAAAAAAAAAACCAGAAATGCAATAACAGAAAATGTTTCTGAAAAGTCATTGAAAGAATCAATGGAAAGTATATTAAAATTTTTGGTTCATTTAAAGAATTTCAGGGCACACTTTTGTTGCTGGTGGAATTGTGTTTAATAATGGTTGTTTTACACAACAGGCTCATTCGCATACAATAAATATGGATAAACATTTTCATTTTGTTTTCTAAAACATAGAAAACATAGAATACCTGTGTAAAAAAATCCTGCGTCAGCCAATATTTGAGGAGTTTGTTCAATATCGTCCCTCCATCCATCAAATGTTGCTAGTCTAGACGTCATGTCGTCAAAAGCAGGATTCCTTGGCTTATATCGCTTAATTGTAAAAATAAATAGATGAAATACATGTTTGAATTCTGTTAGATTTAAACATAGATAAAAAAAACAAACATATCTTACAAATAAACCACACAAAGATGGTAAAACAAATCACAAAGAACATCAAAGAAAACAAAAACCGAAGCATTTAAGTAGTTTGAAGAATTGTATAGAGTGTTTTAGATTTGTTACATTTTAAGCCTAAAATATTGAGAAAGTGGTGACCGACCAACATATTACATGTAATATCTGATTTAACTTAAAGAGATGCACAAAAATCTGAACTATGAAGGAAACATGAAAACTGTCACATCATTTATTTTACCTTTTTCCATTCTCTTTGTATAATGTCAATAAACTCCTGACCCTTTTCTTTTCGCAAAAACCAACATTTTGGGTTGTGACGCGCATGCTCATCCCATGGGTTATCGTCAGCTGTCCATTCTGATAATCCAAGATTACAACAAAAACAACGGACCACATCGTTTGCACCTGCATAAATTATATACATTATGGATAAGCTTCATCAGAAAATTCCCGTGTTATGTAACATTTCGTGCCTCGATAACCTGAACACTGAGACAAAGATGCGCTTGAAAATAAAATTGGTACACCATATATATAAAAAGTAGTTATTAACATGTTATTATAGTAGAAGCACACATTTAATAGCTTACGTTATTCTCGGTTGAAACTGTTTGATAGAACGAAAACAACTACGTTGTGCAAGAACATGATCAACTGTCCGATTGCAAGAATTGTGACCATGCATTTTGATCAAGATATTGATGTTAACACTAGTACATTTCAATGCAATGCTTAACTGTTCGACATGCACATTTATAAAATTATCTGTTATATGGTTAAATAGAGGATTAACATATGTATTATACTCGGACTTAGTTTTGCTCTACTTAGGGGCAATTAATTACTTGTAATAAGAATAAAAGCAAGGTTGTTGATATTAAAAATATCAACTGTACCAAGCGGATCATGCAATCAAAACAAAAACATTCCAATTCCATTCAGAAATCATTTACGACTTTTGTTGACATTCGCGGTTTTACATGTATTAAAATTAAAAACCAATTGTTAAAGGTAGGATAATCTAAAAAGTGTCGACAAGGAATATTGTGGAAATTATTTTACTTTTTTAACTGCGATGGCAGATATATTCGAACAAACAGGTGTTTTGCTAAAATCGACGGAAGTACATACTAACTGATGTTGAAATTTCAAATTTCAGAAACTATATCACCTAAAATACAACATGTAACTTTATTTGTGTCAAAATTCATGAAATAAACATCTACATACATTTAACAAGAAATTTATTTCACAAAAAAACATTCCTTGTGTAGGAAATAAAGGAGCGACCGAAAAACAAAAACTGTCATGGTACGGAATAGGTTAATTTCCGGAATCTTCGTTGGCTCGAACAACCGATAGCTCGAACTGTTTTTGGCGACCCCAGCGAGTTCAAGTTATCGAAGTTCTTCTTTATACTACCTGTACATGTATTGCCGCAATTAAAATACGCAGAACATTTTTAACTGTAAACTGTAGTTTATTGATTTTGATCAGCTAAGTCTTCAAAATTACATGAGATCTTATTTTTTATATATGAGAATTTGAAGGGTCAGAAAAGGGTTCATAGAATACGAAATATGGACTACTCTAATTTTAAGATCATTATTGAAGCCATGAAGTTGGAAAATAAAAATATTCCAACAAATATGAAATACATATATCGTACCTGTGTAGAAACAACCACTTTCTGCTAACAGTTGTGGACTCTGCTTTGCATATGATGGCCAAGTTCGGTACGACAATAATCTCTTATCTATATTTTTGTAGTCTGGAAAAGAAAAATCTGGTTCAAATGAAGGCACTCGAGGTCGGTTGTATACTGAAGAAGCTGCACCTCGATCCATATCAACAGAGCTATTGTAGATACCACTGATTGTGCTTGTTTTATCGGCAAATATATTTCTTTGTAAACTGTTTGCCGGAGAAAACGATATCCGTTGCGGATCAAATATTTTGTCAATTGAAGCCCGATCATGTTGAGACGAGTTACTTTCTCTCGCTACACTGCCTTCAGAATGATTCTTAACTCCCTGTTCTACATTTTCTTTTTTATTTGAAATAATGTATAATCCATTCTCTGGCACACGATAACCATTAAACCCCTTTTCATTTGCGGATAATGCAGCAGATGGCAAAAGAAGTGAAGACATTTTATTATTATACACATGCGACGCTGTCCGAGAACCTTGTTCACAAGTTTGGTTTTCTCTGTTAATGTTTCTTCGCTGTGTTCCTGATGTTTCTTTTGGATCAACCGCATTTTGTGTTGATGGGCAAGATACGTAATATGAATTGCTTTCTGACAGCGAGTAATGTATTCCTGTATTGATATATGGCGACGACAAAGTGTTCTCCGTTCCCTTATCGGAATAAATAGTATTGTCGTGCATACTTGAGGGACACAATTCTTCGGGTTTTGATAATTCAACTGAGGACTTTTCACATGCGTTGTTATAAAGGCATTCCTCTGATTGATCAGTATTCTCAGTTGTTTCACTAATTGAATGGTATAATGGTCTGCTATGACGTATACTATTTTCAGCTTGATCCATATTTGATGCTCTTTTTTCTGGTATACTATCTGAATCGCGTGCATAGGTCTGACGCGTACCACAATCATCGCGTTTTATTTCATCTTTCAAAGAAGGATATGTTCCTTTTATATATTCGCAATTATTATTTAATTGAAAATGAATAACTTCAGGTCTTTCACCCTTTTGCCATGTATCAACTGATGTAATGACTCCACATGAAAAACACTGAACTTTGGTGCCTTCCCCACTATAGAAAAATCCAGCATTTGAAAGTTGGGTGGGCCAAACGTGCGTTCGTAATGGCCAATTTGAAAAAGTAACCAACCTCCTGGAAGGAATATTCATGGCAACATTTTGAAATGGATATAGTTCGGTCTCAGTTTGCGGTTGCAACATTTTATTTGAATAACAAGTTATGCGTTTTAATATTTCAGTTTCGTCTTGAAACTTGTCCGTCTTTATTTCTTTTAGCTTGATATATTTAAAAGGCATTGAATAACGTTTACGTACGCTCATATGACGTCTTTCGATTTCATAACATTTTGGTTCTCCCTTTTCTTTGCACTTACTAAATTCTTTAATACTCTTCAATAAATAAAACAAATTATTCCACAGTGACAGTCCATGTTCCATTTTACTACACCGTTCATTTTCAATTCTTTTCAAAATTGACAATAAAAATATTTCACGAATATGTTTTAGGGACTGTAACCATCCTTTTAAATTTATTATTAGGCGTAGTTCGTCGAACGTCTTACCATGATAAGAAGCTTGAAACAATTCTAACGTTTTACAACATTCTTTGTAAGCGGTTACTCTTTTTGACTCATTTGAAAATATCTTACTCTGGTTTGTTCCAAATATCCTCTGAAAATCTCTTCTTGTAGATGTATCAAGAAAATTACCAGCACCTCTTAATGATTTCTCTCTGGTCTTTTGATCCAAGTTCCGGTTGAAATTACCAAGACTTTTCAAGTTATAAGCAAATTTATAGCCCTCTGTACTGTTGTTAAATGCAAGGCACGAATGGAGCTGATTTTTGTTAAAAACACTGTGCTGTTCATGGAAAATGTCTATATTATCTGTTACTGATTCCTAAAAAAGGAAAGTAAAACTTTTCCAGAATATAAAAGTAGAACCAATGACTTTTAACCGAAATACAATAGAAACGCAATTGCTTTTTTTCAGTATTACCGTTTTCAATCGTAGTCATTGCTGCTAACGAACATGTGAGTCCGTGAGTCAAAAAGGTTACCTTCGGGAAATGTTATCTGAGATTCTTAATTCACATTCGCTCCCCCGGCATGGGTTAGGTGCAAATATGAACTCAACCCGCTTGACTTTGGAAGATCCTCTGAGAATCCCTATTTTTAATGTGTATTACTGTTTTCATGCATTCCATACTGACGATGTCACGAAAGTATTTCTGTATCCGATACAGATCAAATACAAATGAATAAAATAACATTTGGCCTTAGGAATACATAATTAATGTTAAAGTATCAGGACCACAATTTACCACGTTATCATATTTTGTGTCCCGGATGCCTATTGTTTTTCAATGGAGCAGACCTCGGTAATGTTCGGCAAACATTGGAAATACTATTTGACTAACAAACCTTTTTGTTCAAAACTGTTAACTTTGACTCAATGTCAAACAATATATTTAATTTGTATCATCAATTAGTTTTAAGAAAGCTGTATTGCTTGTTCGAAAAATAAAATTAAACGGTGATTTTAATACTTCACAAGAACAAAGCCGTTTAACGAAAAAGCTCTACCTATTATACATACCGTTTTTTCCTGACGATGATAGTATTCTCTTCTTGCATATGTGCACACACCCCATACACTACTGTCATGCCAATGTTTCATTTCGTCCTTCTCGGTTTAAACTATTAAAAGAATCCAGACCTAACTATTTATTAACATGATCAATGCAGCATCTATCTAATAGCGACTGCCTTATATTAATTACTAGTATTTTGACAAAACGCACAAAAACGCAAAAAGTCACATTTGATTAGAGTAAGATATATATAAAGAAAGTTAAACAAGTACTAGGTTATGTTGTTTCTGTGGTTTTTTTTACCGACAGCTAATAATAAATGAGATGCACTCACAAAAATACACGTGTCAAAAGGATTCATTCAGAGCTAAATTACGCAGCTAGTAATTCAAACGTTAAATTGCATACACAATTTATTTGGAGAATTTAACAACAAAGGCATTTAAACTGAACGCAACTCTTATTTATCTAGTAATAATACAAATGGCATATTTATTTTTAGGTTCGGGTTCTTACATTCCAAACAATTACACAATTACATGTACATGTTTATTGTTTAAATCGGTACAAAACTTTAAAGTAAACGTCACAGAGTCCTAATTAGTAGAAAATAAAATTATTGATTGTGTCTGTCATAGATCAAGATTAATAAAACCTTTGTGGCATAAATGGTCCATCGCTGTGAAGCTGTATAGCCCGCATACCAAACCAGGTAATACTACAGTATAAACGATATCTCTTAGTTTCACAAAAATCAAATTTCGGTCCAAAATATGGAATAAAAATAAACCTTTCCATATTCCTCACCATGAGTTAAATAAAGTGGCCCGAGATTGTAACGTTAGAAATTAATTCATGTTATAGCAACAGGACATGTACTTGTCTGCTCCCATTCATGACTGATGGCCTATTTGAAAGAGACATACTCTATCGTAGTAGTTGCCATCTAAATTAGACTTTCTTTGCTTTCTGATGTACTAATGCGAAATGTAATTCGGTAAATGTAGCATCTTGAAATTGTAATATTTTTAAGCAGCAACGACTAGTGTTTAGTACATGGACAATTTTTTATATATACACTTCCCGTCTTGAGTTTAATTGTAATAGATTTTAATTATAATAAGTTAGTTCCCTTTGACCGTAATAAACATACCTTTACTTTTTATCGCAAATAATTAATATTTTTATTTTATTTGTTTTAAATAAATGACATATGTTTTCCGTAGCATTGCTTTGTTCAGAAAAGTTAAATCACAAGTAAATATCATTTTCTAATTCTTGTTTACATAGTTTATCTTACCTTTGAATAAAATATTGACACTTTTCAATTTCTATAAATAGTGTATATTCAACAGTAAAAACGTGGATTTAGTCAAAAATTAATGTTTGTTAACTACAACCCCATGAAAATCATAGTTCCAAATCTTCTGTACCTGTCTCTATCGTGGTTAATTAATTATGCAGTCAACTCTGTTTTGTACTAAAAGTTTGTTATTGTTTCGACAAATAGCTAGGACTGGTACTTCCGATACATATAAAAATAGAAAAAGTTGATCTACTAGCAATCAATTATACACCAGGAAATTTTTTAAAAACTGTTTAATAAAACTTTTTTTTCAAAAAATTTCTAACACTCTCTTTTGACAAGAAACCTTGACCTTAGATGGAATACCTCCAGCATCAATAGGCTTCTTACCCACCTGAAATGTAATAATATCCTAAAGTTTCATTGAAATCAAATGCACACTTTTTAAGGTATTGTCGGGAAACATTTTTTTTGTAAAAATTTCTAACATTTGTTGGCAACTGCGACCTTGAAATTTTAAGGATTTTTTGTATCACGGCTAGTATGCCTAGACAGGCATTATAAGTTGGCACACATCAAAGGAAATTAACAAAAATTACCGGTAAGTTTGCTTTTATCGCATTCACAGCCAGTAAATGTATCGTTATAATCTCATTTTGGCTTGGCAAGAGAATTTTGTAAAATATCAAGCATGAGCTGAAGTAAGACTCTGACAAGAGTAGCAGAGAGAGAGAGAGAGAGAGAGAGAGAGAGAGAGAGAGAGAGAGAGAGAGAGAGAGAATACAGATACATTGCAACTTACGAAATAGGAATGGTACCAGTCAGAATATCCGAATACATTATCAGCATCATATATCTAATATTATGTATTTAACTCTGATCGTTGATCGTGCAAAATACTATAACGATAACATATTGAAAAATACTTCATTGCAAGTACCTGGCAACTTTTGAAATATCCATTGTTAACAATTTAAATCATCAAAAACACACATTTAGTCAATTCAATACCATGTTTTATGCAATGCTTTTAAAACGGCCATTGACATTTCCAATAGCAACAGACTAATTGAGCGAACGCTTTCAACATAGTAACATCATTCTACATGCAGTACACATTTGTTATGTACATTTAAATGTATTATGTTAGTAAAGTCTTTATGATTTGTGTATTGATGTTATATATGTGAATTGATTACTTGTGCTTCCAGTCATCAATTCAGAATAAACGACATTATGTGATATGTAGATCTTTATCTTTTCTCGACGGGAACACTGTCTCCCTTCAACATGTTCAAACGCTCTAATAAAAACTGTATACCCGTGTTTTTACAGCCGAAAAATTAAACGTATCGTAACACACAAAGCGTTACACTATTTATGTGATTTTAATGAATTCATGTCGAAATTATTAAGTATATTATTCATGTTATTAGGATAATTAAATCGTAGCAATGTGTTAATCTTTAATTTTAATACAAATGAATGCTCTTTACGTATATGTCTATATTTAAACTATGAGAAAATTTTCAATTTTATGAAATTGAATGACTATATATAGCTTATTGATTGTCTTTTATCTAGTAATATAATACTGGGTCAAGGACAAACAACCTTTACAAATTCACAGCAACGATAATTTTTTTTCAATCATAAACTTTTATGTACAATACAATATTGACAATATACGTCACGGGTGTGTGCGTATTCGAAAAATGTCTACTATTTGTTAAACCGGTAAGGACGCTGGAAAAGGGGGTGGTCGCAGGACAATGCATGTACCAAACATAATTATTTAATTCTATAGAATATATAACTCAGCTTTCTTATTTATTTGCTCATTCTTATTATAACAAAAAAAAAACGAAACAAATAAGTTAAATATTCAACAATGTAGACACTAGATAGATCTAAATCCTGCGAAGTTCTTAGTAAAACAAAGACGGCGCTGTGTAGATTGTAATAAACTGGTACATGTAAGCTACAGGTGGCCATTATATCCGAAAAATCTACTTTTGTAAGGGATAAAACAAACAAAAACCTATTTTGACCATCTCCAAAATCAGAAAATGGTGCAATGCCACCTAGCTTTTGGAGTTGCATACTATTGGGAAATGCTAATATGTAAAAATGACTGTGTAATTTAACCAATGAATATGCATGCTTAAATTGTTATAGTAATTTAAAGAAGTAAAACTACTGACTAAGTCAGCTACCTTTTATTTTGTAATAATTTAATGTAAAAAAAGATATTTACCTGGCTTTGAATGTAGACCTGCCTGTTATCATAAAATATTAATAATTCTATAGACGTAAACAATTCTGCGAATTGATCGATTACTGTATGTTAAATTTATCTCTTCCGGTTATAGTTAATTAACCGACATAACCAAGCCTGTATTTAATGAATATTCTGTTCATTTAAGACCAAAACATGTACATTAACCTTTGAAATATATAAAAAAACACCCATTCTCCAGCAGCTGTTATATTTTAACAAAGAATGTAATAATTTAACATATCACATGATTGTATAATTATCGCGTGACTTGTAAATACTTTACGCTTATTTTTTTATCCCTTTTAAACTAACTTTAAGCAGATGCAATAAAAAGTATTTTATATTTATTACATTATCATCACGTGAAAAGCTTATACTATCAAAAAGGATATGGAAATAACTATTTTTGATAATTAGTTTCGTCCGACCAAGGATATTAAGTTGTCGGTGTAGGACGTAAAAAACTCCCCCAATTCAACCAACTTTTTTTTTGGTTCGTCAATATAAAAATATAAAAATGCCGATCCTTTGTTCTTATTTTTCTATAGTTGTCCATGTTTGTTAATAAATTTTCACAATAAACTTCATATCCCAAAGCTCCCAAATGTAAACGTTTCGAGTTATTGTCCGAAAACAAAATTTTTGTTAAAATTTCTGTGACTTTGACCTTTTTACTATTTGTTAAACCGGTAAGGACGCTGGAAAAGGGGGTGGTCCCAGGACAAGGCATGTACCAAACATATTTAATTCTATAGAATATATAACTAAGCTTTCTTATTTATTTGCTCATTCTTATTACAACAAAAAAACCCCGAAACAAATAAGTTAAATATTCAACAATGTAGACACTAGATAGATCTAAATCCTGCGAAGTTCTTAGTAAAACAAAGACGGCGCTGTGTAGATTGTAATAAACTGGTACATGTAAACTACAGGTCGCCATTATATCCGAAAAATCTACTTTTGTAAGGGATAAAACAAACAAAAACATATTTTGACCATCTCCAAAATCAAAAGATGGTGCAATGCCACCTAGCTTTTGGAGTTGCATACTATTGGGAAATGCTAATATGGAAAAATGACTGTGTAATTTAACCAATGAATATGCATGCTTAAATTGTTATAGTAATTTAATTGATTGATTGATTGATTGATTGATTGATTGATTGATTGATTGATTGATTGATTGATTGATTGATTGATTGATTGATTGATTGATTGATTGATTGATTGATTGATTGATAGTTGGCAAAAAACAAGAACAAATGGTGGAATAGGATAACAAAACAAAGAATTGTAACGCCCACTCAAAAGAGCAAAGTTAAGGTATCCGACCCAATATTGAAGTCGCCATTTAATTTTATTTTTCGACCAATAAATACAGCTTTATTAAATCAGTGTATTGCTAATTAATGATAAAACTTTAATATCTTGTCTTACTTCGAGTCAATGTTAACATTTTTGAGCAAAAAAAGTTCGTTACTCAAATAGTATTTCCGATGTTTACTGAACACTACCGAGGTCTGCAACATTGAAAAACAATGGACATACGGGACACCACATATGATCACGTGGTCAATTGTGGTCCAGATACATTAAGAGTAGTTACAATGAGCATGCTCTGTTCGAAATGAACAAAAGTTGTCCTTCCACGCACCCTTGAACTCTACAATCACGTCACCCACTATGATCCGCTGCCAGACTTAATGTTATATATCTAGAGGGTATTACTTACATGTATTACCTTGGTACCGCTGAGCATCTCTGAGGGTCGAGCTATGGGATCCGTCTCTGGTCCCAAAAATGCCATTTGAGATATGCTTAACTAGTAATTAAATATTTGTGAACTGTGGGTTCAACGTTTGTTACAAAAATATGCGGAAGATTAGAATTTTGTGGGTTTTTCCATCCCCAATAGGAGATATTTATATTTGCAATTGAGACTTACCTTAAAGTCTATTGTGTCTACTGACTCCAACCTTAATTGTTAAAGATTGCCAATTTTCTTCCGAATGTACTCCTTCCTGCTCATTTATTAACTTGATGATACAGCTGAACAATTACTTCTAGCGCGCGAAATCCATTCAAACAACGAATGTTCTATATGTAAGTCTTAATGGATGTTAACCAAAGCATGAGATTTACTAATTCACTTTAACTCAACAAAAGTCTTATGAAGGTTATAACAAAATACCAAACACCAAGGAAACTGTCAAAAAAAATCCGCAAATCAAAGTCCGATAAATCGGCAAACTCCAGAACCAACAACCAAAAATATAGCAATGGCCCTAGCTGACTTGGTACAGGCATTTCGAAAGAAATAGGGGATTAAACCAGGTTTTATGGCATGCCAAACGTCCCGCTTTCATTAGTGTAGCATGTGAGTTGATAAGTTGATTAAAATGCATATAGGTTATTGATTTTAACACAAATATAAGACTTAATTAATAATTAATGTTAACCCCTAAATAAGTCTTGCTACTTAATTTGAACCCCAACCTAAATTTTTCTAATTAATTTTAATCCAACATAAATCTAACTAATGAATATTATACTAATTAATTTTAACCAAAGATATACTTCAGAATTTATTTTTATCAGAACAAAAGACTTAATAATTAAAAGCAATAACGAACCCGTTTGATTGCTTAAAAAAAATTAATAATTTGACGTTGTTCAGTGTAAGTTTGTTTATTTCGCTCTGCGCTTTAGAATTATTTAACAGAAATATAAAAATATTTTAAAATTAAACTACTAAAATATTAGTCTAAATCTTGTTTTATATACAATAGCAAACAGTTATGACTGGATGCCTAAAGACAAATACCTTTCGTTGTAGAACTGATATAAGCGCCGACTTGAACATCCACAAGACATTATTATGGAACAACGAAAACTCCGTTAGTAGTTTCTTATTTCTATATTATGTCTATAACTAATCCAGATAATCTAACGGCCGAGTAACTGCAGTCAATATTCAAGACTGGAGTAAATACTGTAATAAACACGAATGCTGCAAAAGTTTAAGAAAAAATCAATAGCCCTCTGGAACGAATATTTTTTACCCGACCATATTTTAATTTACAAAAATGTGTTTAGATTATGTGATTTTATTTAAGAAAACCCTTCCTCTTCCTTGTATAAGTATTGCCCAATAATAATCAAACACGCGTGTTTTACAGGTAGGTCATCATTACCTGTTGTTGAGAATTTCCTTATCTTTATTAAAGAATTTAATTTTGAACATATTGTTACATTCTACTCTGTAATTTAGAAAACAATATGTTTGCCTTGTATAACATTATTATCAAATAAGACTTTTTACGAGGTCAATACGTAGTTATATGGACCGTGGAGGAAAATATTGACCGAGGACGAAGTCCGAGGTCAATATTTTTCTACAGGTCCATATAACTACGTATTGACAGAGTAAAAAGTCCTTAATTGTTATATTACATATGAATTTTTCTCTATTTATTTAAATTTAGAATAATGAGTCGGAAGAGTATATCCGGATCTATTTTTAGAAACAAGCCTTAAATATGCTATATAAATAGTAACATATCCGGATCTATTTTTAGAAACAAGCCTTACATATGCTTTATAAATAGTAACATGCCTTAAATATGCTTTAAAAATAGTAACAAGCCTTAAATATGCTTTAGAAATAGAATATATACACAGAATATTTTGGGGGGACATTGTCTACACGAACCAATCAAAATTAGGACTTAACACACCATATGTAATATTTGATATTAAACTACATACGGTGTACTTACTTATGTGTCCGCATTAAACAATATTAAAATTATTTCCTGCAAATTACTTTTGTCACCATGGAATGATAACAACTAAATGGAGGAACAGTAACGACCGATATTTGTTATCTCTGCTCACTGAAAAAATTAAATAGGTGCAATTTGAAACTGGAACAATTTAGAAACATGAAAATGGTAACATCTTAGTAATACATGCGTTATAAACAATCCCCTAAAATTGCAAGATTGAGCAAAAGACCCAAGAGTGCAATTGAGTACATCATCAAATCGAACCACAAGTTTCTTCTATTCTAATTGAGAAAACACGGAAAGATTTTTGTTTGATTTTGTTCGGTATTTGGCATTGCTGTGACTTTCATGTTACTCCCCTTTATGCGTTTATGTGAAAATCTTAAAATATTGTTGTAAAGTGTAATGGTATAGTAAAACCATAAGATATACCAATGTATATAACAGTTATTTAATGATTTTTAAACACAAAAATCCCAAGAAGGTAGTATATAATTGTAAATGTTCAAAACGGAAGTAGTCTACATGCCGCGCATTCATTCATATATATTCTTAAAAAAGAAACTCTTAGTGGGTTTTAACATATTGTAATATTATCCTAATTTTACAAATTACACGAACAGTATGCACTAAAAATGTTTATTGTATGCAAAGTAACAGTAGAAGTTGATGCAGAGTCTGCACTGGTGGTTAGCGTTTGTCCAGTTGGTCTCATGAATGTTCGATGGGATTTAAAACGGCGATTTTAAAGGCCATGGCAACGCATTAAGTTTATGCCGCTCACGGCAAATTCTATGATTAGTTGAGCTGTATGCGCCCTAGCATTGCCTTGCTGGAATAACTCCCTCTGTGGTCGATACTTGGACAAAGATGTGGTTGAAAGATGTCGTCTCTGTACCGCTGAGCCGTTAAGTCTTTCATCTGAGATATCCGCCTACATATGATGCTTCCATCCTTCAATCCGCCGAATCTATATCCACATGACTACGCGAATGGTCATTTTGTCGGCGGTAAACACGTGTTTTAGCATCACGCTTTGGTAACACGAACCACGACTCGTCAATAAAACAGATTTTGCGACATTTATCAAATGTCCGGACCCTCAATCTGACTCTTTCCGAGTGGTGTAACGCCGTGAAAACTGCTCCAAATACTGTATCCTGGGTCTAATTTCATATTAAAAGCTGATTCCAGGTATCCCGAATGTACCAATCTTGACGTGCTGTGGTTATGCGTGGTCAACTTCTTGGACGGTCATAAATCGTACCGGTCTGTTGGAATGTGGCCGTGGTCTGGAAATGGTACTCTGGTTCACATTCGTGGTCCGTGAAACCTCACTTTGGGAGACTCCTACCTGTAGTCGTCCGATGATGATGTTTCTGGTAGCAGTATACAACCGCGGCATTGCATAACTTTTACGTTTTGACGAATTGGACCATCAAACCTGTTCCTTTTATACGCTACCGATAAACCGTTGAGTAGACCACGAACTATTCGTAGAAGGCGCTTTAAAAATATTTCGACAATTCTCGATGTACGCATACTTTTTCACGTGTTATTTTTATAATGTGGCAAGATGCCAAATCTGAAGAAATGACGAAAAACAATTTAAATTACATGTACATTCAAAAGGTTCAATTGTCATTTTAAATTATTTATTGATAATGATTTAAAAATATTTTTTTATAAAATAAAACGTTGCTATGCGTTTCTTTTCTTTTTTTTTGAAGAGTATACTAATACGTTAGCGATCGATGTTCTGGAACAGCTGTTATTGTTGTTAAACATTGTTTCAGATAATGTTCGGCGAAAGATACACCACAACAATAAATATAGTAAGGTTTATGACACTCAGTATACGATATAGAACGTAACAGATAGGGAACTAAATTTGTTAACGATAATTGAAATGCATGATTGAACAATATGAACGAAAAACGTTAAAAGTGGCAGTTTTCACGAAAAGAGAACTGGAGTAAAAAATGTAAGACATGAGAGAAGATAATAAGCTTATTCTGATAGCTCACACACATAAAAGATTAGCAAACAATTCTACATTTACTGCACTGTAACACGTCTGCCTTTAATGTAAGCATATTTAGATTCAATAGATGCTTATAACTCTAATAAGATGGCGCAACTCGGTGAACATTAAACACTCTTCAGTTCTTTTTTGCCAAATCTGTTCTTTGTTGTTTTGTCTGTTTGTTGTTCTTATTAATATGAATGATCATGACGTTACTTCCGTTCACCCTTACAGTGCCTTGCATTCCATTGGTGACGTGACGTCTTTTATGTGTTTGTGACGCCAAAAAAATGTATAAAAATATACAGCTTTTTTTAATTGAAAAATGTGTTGTGTATTTAAAAATTAAACGGTTCAATTTTAATGATGTCAAGATTTATTTGTGTCTACCTATAAAATTAATTTTAGTCCTCGTCAACAATATTTTCTTCTGATAGCTCAGCTACCGTCTGAAATGTGTTTGTTCATATGGATCACGTGACTTTTTTTTTACAAACATGCATGTAACCGTATAGCGATGCTCGCTAGTAGTGTTATTACTCTTCCTCATTTTATTTACATGTACTCATAGAACAGTACATTTGACATTTGTCCATGAAACCCAAGTATCAATCAATTAATCAATCAAATCATCAATAATCAATCAAGCAAGCAAAGGTGTTGTCTCTATATTTATCGTAATCTAAAGTTAATTTGTTTGCGTTCCAAGATGTAATCCTAATCGAAAGACTACGGAAGACGTAATAATATCGTCTTGTCGTAAATTCGAAGATGTTTCTCATTTTTTATGTTCCCTAACGGCTTCCGTACCGTAAAGACACTAAAAGATTTCACGTAGCGTGAGAGAAAATATTCAAATGACAAAGTTAATATCGGCCATATTGGAAAGTATTCTAATCAGATAGTTTAATATAGTAATGTATAAAATTTTCTGTAACGCTTCTGAAACCGTTTAAACAGCTGAAACCATCAGCAATCTTCAACACAGGGTCTTTAACAGTTTGTTATGTTGCTGTGCTTTATCGTACTGTATAACTACTTTTAGATATATGCGAACCAAATGGACAATTTTGAAATATTGTCAGATTCTCTCAGACTCTGTCAGCAAACTAATGATGTACTTAACCATTATCTTAACATGGCGGAGGTCATTTCGGGAAAGTTTTTAAAACGCAATGTTTAACCTTTTCGCTGTCATTCTGATCATTGTTACTGCGCTAAGATATACGCCCATATTGTATTGTTTGAATGGTAATTTTAACTTTAATCAATTTTCATTTGAACTAAAAACACGATGATGATCGTAACTTATTCACCTGATGATTTCCTTTGCAATGATAAGCGTAACACTTATCTGTACAGATTATCTAAGCATTAAAGTTTCGTAAGATATAAGTAGTTTAATGAAATGTTCCGGTATATTAAGTTCAGGAATCGTCATGCCTGACAGATATTATTCTGTTAGAAAGCGGATAACAGCTATGCTGTATGTTATTCTTGTTTTTCAAGCCAATGGAGAATTTTTTTTAAGACGCTACTTCGTGCAAATGCACTCTATTAAAAAGTGAATTAAAGAAGCTATAATTTACTACGATTTATTACAAACTTAGTTTTTTGTGTTCCGGTTTGTTGGCCTATACAGACTATATATTATTTAATGAGCTTTAAATTCCACGCTCTTTGAAACCTCTGCACCCGTTGAAGACGCTTGCGGTCTTTTCTTGATGACAAATATTTTCGATTGAAAATAAACAAAAAAATAAACCATAAAAGTTAGGACGCAACTACAAAATAAAAGAAATGTAATAAAAAGCAATAACCGAACTCACCGAAGTTTTAACATTTTCTGTTTAATCCATCATGTTATGTAATAACTTGGTTTCATTTGTTGATCACACATAACTTAGTTGTAAGGAGCAAAATTCGCAATAAAGACATGGAAGTTTTCATGACAAACATTGCACGAAACGTTGTAAACTTACTTTAATTTATGCAAGTTTGATAGAAACATAGATAAAACATAAAAAGAAACACTGAAAATTTCCACCTGATGAATCACATACAATTACATCAACACACTCATGAATACGTGTTACTTTACAAAGCCTGTAGCTTGTTTAACGAAAATTTCTTTTGACCACGACGTACTTTAGTATTTGGTATGACTAACGTTTGTCCTACATCTGTTAAGGGGATGGTTTTTTTTTAATTTTGTTTGACGCCACTTTTGCCCAATAGCAAAAAAATGTAACTGA
This sequence comes from Limnoperna fortunei, assembly GCA_944474755.1. NCBI lineage: Eukaryota > Metazoa > Mollusca > Bivalvia > Mytilida > Modiolidae > Limnoperna > Limnoperna fortunei. The sequence continues at coordinate 45,545,936 of OX104118.1, read as the reverse complement.
GCGAACCTTATTTTTCTTTCCATGACACAAAATGACTGTATACCAATTACTTGACATTGTATCAAAATTACAGAAAATTTCAATGGACAGAAATTTTGTAATCTTTTATTTTAGTGCTTTTTTATCATATTCTATGTATTATATATTGTTACTCCTTTTTTGTTATTTTGAATTATGATAACTGTATAAACAAAAATAACTATATGACGAATTTAAAGAAATTCAATGATCATATTTATTCGAGTCTAAGAGTCCTGAATCCCCTTAATCAAATATATCTAACCTATACTACCTTAATTATGTTGGTATCAAAATATAGACATTTCAGGATATTTGTTATTTGTTTGGGGGCCTTCGTGGCCGAATGGTTATGGTAGTTCGTCTACTATTGATCACGTGGTGTGTTAACAGAGATTGTGCGTTCGAGTCTCACTGCGGGCAGGGTGTACTCGACTCCAATCTTAATTCAAAAGGATTGACAGTTTTCCTACCGCAGGTCCGGGGTTTTCTCCGGGTACTCCGGATTCCTCCCACAAAAGAAACTAGACGCTATGAAATAGCTGAAAAATTGCTAAAAGCGGCGATAAACATCAAACAAACAAACAAAAACTTAATGCAGTTTGTTTACTATCCACACATTGTAAGAAATAGCTATGGTCCGTTTCAAGAAACCGACTCAAAGGAGTTCGCGTTAACATTGTTATAATTACCCAATAAACGGTAGAACTGGTTTCTTTTCTCTGTTATTGTACCTAATAGTGACAAGTCCATAACGTGATTTCCTAAAAAAAAAAGTTGTTATTAATGTGTTTAAATTATGTTTAATATTGCATCGTACATCGTGCATTATCATGATTGTACTCGAATAATTTTAATACACAAGACATGATCTGATTAGATAGAGTCTGCATATATCATATGTAATAACACAAATATACTGGAAAATTCGAAACATCAATTAGTCTGTACTAAAATATTGTGGGATTTTTATAACACATGTAAACATGTCGTATTTGCATGTAAGAAGAAATATTCACGTGTTACTAATGTGTGTATTTGAAAACTTTTATATATTTAGTTGTGTGTTATTTTTCAAATACATATATATCAGAGTAAAGGTAGCAACATATTTCTGCGACGACAAATATTGTGCATGTTATTTATGTTTGTAACTTATCTTTTATTTCGGTTTATATGATTTTTATGTAATTGGAAAATAAATTGTATTTTGTCATTATCAAGATAGAAATGCAGATTTGTAAAATATATAGTGTAAACGACATCAACTTATCCGGCAATATTGTAACCGAGAACAGTTTTCCTAGAATACCCAGGATTAGACTAAATTTAAAATTAACCAACACAAAATAAAAAGGTTCCTGTAAATACATTATTTTAAAATTGTTTGCAAGGTCATTTATTAATACTATTCAATTATACAAGTCAGTTAAAAACTTATCTCTTTTTCCATATCTGTAAATATCTTATAGATAAAAGTAAACACTTTTAATTCTCGTAACACTTCATGCATACATTACCGAATATGACGGGAAAATTCCCACGCTATATATATATACATAGATCTTCAACTCCCCGTTGTTCCAATCAATTTTTAACCAACAAGGAAGTATTGGCTGTCTGGAACAAAAGCTGCTTGATATGTTATACATGCCATGCATTTAAATGGCAAGAAATAAATTTTTCAAGAATACTGACTTTTGATTGGCTGGAAAATATTTTCTATCAGAGGATGGAAAACAAATTTGATCGTCACGGAGACACGCGCCATATGACGTCATATATTACTCCACCGGAAACTAACAGTTTTTGTGTTTATCTCTTTTTTTCAAAAATGTCCAGTTACAAAAATAAAATGGTTGAGTTCATTCTATTATTTGAATTTATTTATAAGTATTAACTACAAAAAATATTTTCTCTATCGAGGGATAACAAAATTTCCGTTGTGCACCTTTAATAAAATCCGCTACGCGGATTATACAATGTGCAAAACAGATATTTTGTTATCCCTCGATGGAAAAATATTTTTGTAGTTAATCCTTAAATAATGTTTATTGCATACACATAATGTATGTTTACCTGTTTATATAAGTTTGACTTGATCACTGGAAATTGTAAAACACGCGGCCACAAATGTGTACAGACCTTTAGTTTTCAGTAATTAAGACTGTATCGTGTTCTATGCTCACCCCACATAGAAACGCAACATCGGATAAATTTTTTCAAATAATTTTTTTGCGGACAAATAACTTATAAAAATTCAACTATTTATATATACACAACATCATAATTACACCCTAATTAAAGGCATCCAGGTGAAAGCATTTAATTTTATCCACCCGAGATCGACTGTGGTTGAAATCTGGAACACACTATGAAATATGCATTGCTAAAACAGGGGTGACTTTCACGTACAACTCATGGGTATTTTTTAAACTCGGACAATCGGTATAAAACCCCGTTATTTCATTTCTTGACTGCATTAGTAAAATAAAATTCTGATTAGGTGACGCTATGCCAAGGTTAGATGCTGCTACACGGAATTTCGCTATCTGTTGAATCGAGGCCGGGGAATCACAGAATGATGTTGCCAGAACCTACATGTTCATCGTAGCACAATTTCACGCCTTTGGAGACGCTACCAGCAGCTTGGTACTGCGACAGACCGACTACGTTCAGGACGTCCGCGTGTTACAACTCGGGCGCAGGAATATTGCCGCAACAGAAATAGTTGTAAACGTCCCTGGGTTGTGCCGTTTATCACCACAGACAGTATGCAATCGGTTACGCACTCATGGATTGCGGGCAAAAAGACCTTACGTCGGAGCAACACTGAGACGCCAACACCGCCGAGCAAGGGTTAGATGGTGTACTACCATTCGTGTATGGAATTTTCAGAACTGGAGAAGAGTGTGGTTCAGCGATGAGTCTCGTTTTCAGCTTGAAAAGCGAGATGGTCGCATACGAGTGTACAATCGCCGAAATGAAAGTTTTGCAGAAAACTGTGTTGTAGAAAGAGACAATTTTGGCGGAGGCAATGTTATGATGTGGGCCTCTATCTCTTACGCCAGGAACACACAGCAGATACTTATCCAAGGCAATCTTAAAGCTGTTAGATATAGAGGCGAAATTATACAGCCGCATTAATTGCCCGTAATTGACATTCAAAGAGAAATTTTTCAACACGACAATGCCCGACGACATACCGCACGTGTAACAGTAAATTTAGAGCAACAGAATGTCAACGTGATCCGTTGGCCATCACGATCTCCGGATCTTAACCCAATTGAGCATCTGTGGTATGAACTGGATCGGCGCGTGCGCCAAAGACAACCAGCGCCCCAAAATCTGCAAAAATTAGAGCAGACAATTCAGTATGAGTGGCAAAGGATAACGCGTATTCGTACTCAACGTTTAATTGAATCCATGCCAAGAAGAGTAAGGGCTGTGTTACAAGCAAGTGGTGGGCACAACAGATACTGACATTTTTTGCTTGATTTATTGACAATATGCGACAAAATGTTATATTCCATTGTAAAAGAACTAATGAAAAAGAAGTGTGCCTATTTATACATTTCTGTATCAATTATTTAGATGAAAAATTGTTAAAATAATGTATGAAGTAAAATTCCCATTTTTTGTATGTTGTGTTTCTTTTTTGCGTGAGTATATTTGTGAGTACTTTTTATATTTAAACAAAAGGGATAGACACATTTCTTAAAAGAGGGTCCTTTCAAAAAGAGGAGATAGGACTGGAATATAAAACTAATTGCCTCAATTTCGTTTCAGCACAAGCATTTCTACTGTCTTTTTTATACTGTTTTTGTTTTACGTTTGGGCGAAAGTTGCACGCATAATACTAGAGAAAAATAACGAAAACTCCCGCCTACCCCCAAATAAAAACAGTATAAATGTACCAACAATTTTCTACAAATTTTCAAAACTAAAAATCAGAATGGGAATCAAAATACCTGATTTTGTTTTAATGTATGCAAGATGACATGTAAAAAGCCAATTGTACATATTTATCGGTATAGTTTAAATTTTTGTTGAAAACTTGCACGGAAAATTAAATACTTAGAGGACTGTACTTTTTTAAAAACTGTTGTCATTTTTTGTTGTTGAATGGCGCCCTATTTACCTTTCAAAAGGCGACAGTATAGTTCCAATATGTCTAGACATTTAATAAGAAGCGATAATTATTTGTCTGGGGATTAAAATTGGCAAAATTGCTAAAGGGATCAATTGTTACAGCAAAACCTGGAATATATGTTTAGCTAATTTCATAAAACATTTCATTTTTATTGGCACAGGAAATGAAGGGCTTATCAATAAGATGTGTTACATAGATCTAGTCTTTCAGCTAGACAACACTTGATGAACTTGCTCTTTAACCTCTTATTATCCTATTAACAATTCAGGTTATCCGTTAGTTAATATTCTTAAAAATGTCATCAAAGATACCAAGATTAATATACCGGTAATTTACTACGCCAGACGCTCGTTTCGTCTAATACTATAGTACACAAGTAGACATTTACCAAAAAAAAAAAAAAAAAAAGAGAATGACAAAAACAGTCCTAAGATTTCAATAGTTTGTGTGTATTGTGTATTGTGGTAAAATTTATATTTTATGTAAACAAAATAAATACCATTGCATCAGTTAATTTGTTATAATATATTATAGAAACTTTATACTGCGAAATCAGTATTGTAGTTAAATTGTAAATATTAAAAGGTTATTATACATGGCAATATCTGTATCACACTGAAACCTCTTTATCTACCTGAGGGCCTTTAGGCCAGAGGGCAGATATTGGTATGGTTTGAGGGTTGATATGGGATGCGATATGGATATCGCCATATCATAATCTTTTTATCATATACTTTAAACATCACGTTTCAAACAAATTCATATCTTGCCCTGAATGACAGATGTGGATCTCAATTGAAAATATATAGAAAATAAATATCTGCCCTGAAAGAAGTCTGATGCGGCATCCGTATTACACCCATTTGCGATACAACCTTTATCATTATCATATTTGCAAAAGCAAACATATATTTACTAAATATATGATAATAAGAGGTTTATTTTATGGCGATTTTCATATCACACCCCATATCAACCCAAGACCCCAATATCTACCAGAGGGCCTGTAGGCCAGAGGGTAGATATGGGTCGAGGGTTGATATGGGGTGTGATAATGAAAATCGCCATATAATAACCCTTTTATCATATATTTTAGACATTTTGAGATGGGAATTTTAATGATATCATTTTTTTCATCGGGTATGGAAGTTAATAATAATAATATATGAACTTGACAGTTTTAATAAATAAATAACTATAACTTTCAATGATATTTTCTTGATTACAATTGCATATCTTTGAATCGCGAACACGCGCATCAAAATCACATCTTTCAAAGGAGTTTCAGAAATCTGGGTTGAAAATATATTAAATCATCTTCTGCTTTTTATATATAAACAAGTTATAAGTCTGGAAAAAAAAAATCATTGAACACTTCTATAATCGCATGTGTACAACTTCGATACATATGTATATAATCTTTTTGGAGGAGTTGATTATACGAAATACGTACCGTCTTCTGCAAATGTTCGGAAAAAATATTAAATTCCTTATACTTATTCCATAAATATCAGGTGCACAAACACGAGGAATGTTTCGGTTAAGTTTCTATGAAAGAATATATGTCCTTTTCCAACTCCAAACATTGAGTTCTCGTTTGATTCCATTTTTTTTGCAGACGACACGTAAAGGGGAAAATTCCTTAATAATATAAGATTACACAAAACGGATCCAGACATGTAAATGTAACACGGAAAAATAAATAAAAAAAATTGAAGAATGTGTCCATGGGACACGGATGCCCCCGCTAAAGTAAGTCCCAAACAGGAAGTAGTTGTCCAACAGGTCTGAAAGTCGCTTAGGACGTACAACTTGTGATACTGAACCACCCTGCTAAATTTCAAATTGTTCTAATGTACGGTTTCTGAGAAAAGCTTGACGGAAATTTTCATACTGGTGTTAACACATTTTCATATCGGCCCAGTTGAAAACAGGAACTAGTTGTCCGACAGGTCTGAAAGTTGCTTAGGACGTACAACTTGTGATACTGAACCACCCTGCCAAATTTCAAATTGTTCTTGTGTACGGTTTCTGAGAAAAGCTTGACGGAAATTTTCATACTCATGTTAACACATTTTCATATTGGCCCAGTTGCAAACAGGAAGTAGTTGTCCGACAGGTCTGAAAGTCGCTAAGGACGTACAACTTGTGATACTGAACCACCCTGCCAAATTTCAAATTGTTCTGATGTATGGTTTCTGAGAAAAGCTTGACGGAAATTTTCATACTCATGTTAGAACATTTTCATATCGGCCCAGTCGCAAACAGGAAGTAGTTGTCCGACAGGTCTGAAATTCGCTTAGGACATACAACTTGTGATACTAAACCACCCTGCCAAATTTCAAATTGTTCTCATGTACGGTTACTGAGAAAAGCTTGACGGAAATTTTCATACTTGTGTTAACACATTTTCATATCGGCCCAGTCCCAAACACGAAGTAGTTGTCCGACAGGTCTGAAAGTCGCTTAGAACATACAACTTGTGATACTGAACAACCCTGCCAAATTTCAAATAGTTCTCATTTACGGTTTCTGAGAAAAGCTTGACGGAAATTTGTACATACAGACGGACGTATTTACGTACAAATGAAGTCCCAAACAGGAAGTAGTTGTCCGACAGGTCTGAAATTCGCTTAGGACGTACAACTTGTGATACTGAACCACTCTGCCAAATTTAAAATTGTTCTCATGTACGGTTTCTGAGAAAAGCTTGACGGAAATTTGTTCGGACGTACGGACAGACGGACGGACGGACGGACGGACATGAGTAAAACTTAATGCCCCCCGACATGTCGTCGCGGGGGCATAACAAGTTTTTTTCCTGCAGACTAGAAATCCATGTCAGTTCAGCGAGGGGTGTGATATGGATTCCTAGGGGTGTAATATGGCATTCATATCAGAGAGGTGTGATATGGCATCCGTATCACACCCCTTGATATCATTATCACACCTTTTGTACACAGGGAAATTTTGTTCGCGTGAATTTCACACGAAATTAATGTGAAATTCACGTGAAAAATTTAACGTGAATTTCACGTTAAATGAGCAATTTAACGTGAATTTCACATGAATTTCACGTGAAGTTCATGTGAAAAAATTTTATCAACATTTGTAATGTTCTTTAACTTTCATGCAATTCTATAAATATTTAGAAATAAGTTCTCATTTTTCAGAATTTTCATGTGAAATTCACGTGAAAAAGTTAACGTGAAATTCAAGTGAGTTTCACATGATATTAACGTGAATTTCACGTGAAATTCATGTTAAATATATTTCACATGAAATTCACGTTAATATGCTCGTTTAACGTGAAAATCATGTGAACTTTTCACGTGAAATTTACGTTAATCCTGATTTCACGTGAATTTCACGTGAACAATATTTCCCTGTGTAATATAAGTTGACTGACATTGTCGGTATCACATATGCAAAGACAAACATATTATTGCTAAATATATGATAATTATAAGTAATAAACATCAGTAAAGCAGATAAACGTACTTCATGGAAATGAGCTTCTTTCTCATAATGACAATGTCAAGCTCATGTTGCAGTGCAAACATATAATAAAAGTACAAAACTTTTTTGAAGTATACACAAATGAAGGACAATGTTCATACACGAATGATCTGACTTTTAGTTATCGTTGACAAACTGTTGTTTTGTTTGCATATGAAAATGTCATATATATATATGTGTGTGTGTGTGTGTATTCAATATTTCAATATATATAATTCAATACTGAATTAAAAATAAAAACAAATTACTCAATTACACACTTTTGGCAGAATATGTACTGGAAGTAAAATTTATTGCTTTTTCTAAGTAAACCGTATTGTGATGAAGTAAAAAAACACAAATACTAGTAAGGTTAACATATAGCAACAATCTTTATTTTACCAAAAGAGACATATTGAGAATACTATTTAATACCAGAAAAATGTTTTAGCTTCTAAAAACCAGTTTACAAATTTATAATTCAAATATATTTTTTTCTCGTTTCCTTCTTATACTGACATTAAATATTTTTGAAACCTTATATTTATAAATTAGAGTTATCCATTTTTGAATGTGTTCTTAGTGTATGTTTGTATTCTATATCCAACATGTTGTACATATGTATGTTGCCTTGTATGTAGAGGATTTATATAGGCTATGCCTGCTATCCAATCCAATTAACTTTTTTGAATAAAATATGTTTAAACTAATGAAGCCTTCTTAGTTAGCGCCTAATTAGGTCTCACGCTTCATGCTCATGTTTGAATATAATATCATTTTTATAAAAACAAATATCTACAAAAGTTTTAGATTATCAGATGAAAAATTGTTCGATATGACCTAAACTCTTTTATGTGACAACAATTACGACACCCCGTGTACTTATTTAATATCATAGGTTAGTTTTACATTAACCTACCTTAATTTTATAATTAACCATTTTTTTACCGGTCTAAATATTTGCAAATATATATAAACAACATAAGATAACGTACTGATAGTGTTCACAAAAAAGTAATAATAAACTTTTACCTACCCTTAAATCACAGTTAGCAATTTTTTCAATTAGCCTTTTGATGTGGGCAACTGGTTTTTATTGACTTGATGAAGTTTTATCGACTGTGGACAAAGTCTGAGGCGATATACTATCATCAAGTCTATAAAACATGTATTGACCGAAACTTCAAAGACTATAGTTGTTTTATTAAAATATCCTGTCATATATCTTTGGATATTTAATTCCACAATTTGTTGCACATAGGTCTTGACCAGAAGCAACAATTAAATAAACATAAATAATAATAATAATAATAATAATAATAATAATAATAATAATAATAATAATTTATAAATTGTCAATCATGTGGCAAAGAAATTTTGTATCGGGTAGCAAATCTTCTTTCCATTAATTTTGCGCTATATTGTTCCAGCAAAATTAACCGAACTGCATATGAAACAGCAATCCTGATTGGCTGTTTCCAAAATAGAAAACCAGTGAAAACAAAGATATGGAAAATTGAAGAAAATATAATTTAAACATGCATAGTCTCTCAATTATTTTCCACTTTAATCATATGAAATGTTCTTTAATTTATACAATATTAAAATAGTTGTTTATATCAACGAAAGCACTACAAATGATTAATAATAATCTACTAAGTAAAGTTTATCGGTTTACTGAGTACTATTATTGTTAAATCAGTCACTGTATGTAACTATAAACACAATTAAAACATAACTACACTACAGATTTCGCGGTTACATGTACAACGTTTCTGTATCAAAACATAATTTCATCAAAAAAGGATTTTAATATGTTCAGCTGCTGTAAATTTTGTTGTTGTATTGTCTCTATGAAAGCAAATTAGACCACTACAATAAATTGACAACATGCTGTATACAATAATGACAAATTTTCATCCTAAAAAAAAAATTTGCTAAGTCTGACAATATACATTCATAGCACTCCACATTACTAACTGTACATTGTTTGTGTTAAAATACATGACATGACGTTCTTTCTTTGAAAGTATGACCCCTTACATAAATATAAATTACAAAAATTATAAGTTTGTCTCTAATGAAAACTAATTGCAACACTTTATAATAACATGACTGCATTTATTCTTTTATTGCACAATAAAAAAGACAGAAAATATAACTACAAACAAGGAATATGACGACTACAAACAAACTTTGATTTAACATAAATGCTTCCAATGTAAAAAAATTAACTATGATCAGTTTTTAGTTTTATTATTGATGTGGTATCCAACATCGAATTATTTGGCAAGAATGATGTAAATAAATGCACAATGTCTTCAAATTGTTTTGGTATAACTGCTCTTATCAGCTATTTGTGTACCCTATAACCAGCAGACGTTTTGCTTTCGAGGTGATGCGGTTCACACACAAATGACGAGACATGATACAAATTTATGTACAAGTAATAATACATGTATTATATTACCCGTTTTCTAAAATTGTCTACATTTTTCAGTGCAAACTAACAATAATGTTAGGTTTTGATTAGAAATATCATATACATGTTATACCATTCATTTAACTGTCAGGTTAAAAACCGATTAGATTTAATTACACTTAAATTTGTCATCATGTTTTTAACAAATACTTCGAATTTTATATTTGAAATTAGTGAGAACAGAACAAAGCGTCTTACTTTAAATACATTGAATATCTATATGTTTTTGTTATATGTTTGATCTTGAGATCTTTGTTGGGGGATACGTAGTGTCTTAGTTCGTGTTGCTCGTCTTTGGTTTCTGTGTTTATTATTGAGACTTTTGTTGAGGGATGTGTGTTGGTTTTGGTTTTAGTTGCTAGTCTTTGATTTCTGTGTTTGTTATTGAGACTGTTATTGAGGGATGTGTGTTGTTTTTGGTTTTAGTTGTTTGTCTTTGGTTTTTGTTTTTTTTCTTCAGACTGTTGTTGGGAAATGTGAATTGTTTCAGTTTTCCGGGTTTCTGTGTTTGTTCTTGTTGTTAGGGGAAGTGTGTTGTCTTGGTTATCTGGCCATGTGTTATATTTTTATATTGATTTACGAATTTTTATCATGAGTTTTTCAAGAGTCTGTAACACTCACCTGACATATCAAAAACTAGCCTTGTACTATCAAAAAACCAACTTTGTACTTTCAAAACTAACCTTGTACATGAAAACCATCCTGCAAATTCTAATCTGAATTACATAAAAAGTTTTATAGAGTAATGTTCAAACACTGTTCAATGGTGCCCTGTATTAAAGATATTTAAGTGGTAGCCATCTTGGGTTTTACTCCATCTTGCTAAAGAACTATCATGATTTTGTCTTAAAGTGCGAAACGTTTTCGAGAAATAAATATGTTGCATTGTGTATTTAAAGCAATATTTAAAAAGATAATTCAATGTTCCAGTCGTCAATCAGAATGTATGCAAGGTATGCACGACAGACAGGTTCATTTTCCGAAGAGTAACAAAATGGCAACAACTTTGCTATGTCGACGAATACGCATGCCAAGTTATATGAATCACTTGGCCACTGAGGCCCTTAAACTATCTTAAATAGAAATTCAACGGTGATACAGTAGAAATCCCTAATATGTTTAAAACATTTGGTTAATTGAACAGAAATGTAAATGATATTTTCAGACATGTGTGCACATTTTCGTGTTCATGCAAATACCTCTTCTTTAATGACAGTAAATTTGATTGCAGATTAATGAGCTATCTCCCCTTTTTTGAGTTTTTGTTGAATATGTGATTGAAATAATGTTTATCACCTCCTCAGTCAATAACAAAAGCCTAATAGGTTTACAAACGTTGCACGTGTTTGATAATGAATTACCGTTTTCAGAATGACGATATTTATGATAATTAATGTAGAAATACACATTATTTTTTTTTGTAATAACGATCAAGTTATCTCATATTTATAAAATAATTATTTCGTTACGATTTATTATCATTATCCCGTAATTCCTTAATAACGAGATACATTTTTATTGACTAGCCTAGTCGGAAACAAAAATAAAATTTTAACACTCCCCTGGTGCTTTTGAAGGTTACCATGAATCACCTCGCTGGTTTTAAGAAATGGTTGTCCTTCCTATATATAGCATTCTGTTATATTATTTCTTTAACTAATAAATTATGGTTTTAAGTTTAACGAACAATTTTATCTAAAATAAAATAAAATATAAAATGAGCACGTTTTCAAAATCTGCCCTTATATAAGGCAAGTCCTTACTGTGCCCTTTATGTTAGATCTACAAATTGGACACTTCCTCATAGCTGGTGCACAGTCTAAACAGCATGCTAGATGGCCACAGGGCAGAAAGGCAACGGAAATATTTTTATCCAGACAGACTTTGCATGTAAATTGATTGTTGAGCTGATTGTTTTCTGCTTGAAGTGAGCTAAGTTCTAAAACAAAAATTTATGTTATGACGATACATACCAATTATTTATTTTTGCAACATCTATTTTTATAACGGGGTTCATAATGCAGAATACAGTTTACAGTTAAAATGAATAAAAAAATATTCCATCTTTGACATTAAAGTGTAAAATGTTTACAGACAGAAACATAGTGGTGTAATGATGTCACCACTAATAGATAGCAGCTGCAATGTTTAAGATATATGTAAAGTAAATACAATTATTTTGATAACCAAACCTGTAGTTTACTGGTCAAAGTTCAGTCTATTGAAAATTTACCTGTCTGTGAGATAGTTTGAGGTTTAGCCTGAGTTTCACTCTTGGTAATAGTTTGCTGTGAATCTTCCGATGCAGTACCAGATTCTTGCTGTACAAAATTATTAAATAACATTCTTATTAATACAATTTTTACTTCTTATATTTTAAGACATCATTTTCCTGTAGCTTTGACTGGTAGTCATCCGACTGGAGATAGCGAGGTAAGGTTTTGCCACTTTGTGCGAGTTGTTGACTAAACTTGACATACACTGACTTCATAATTAATATAAAAACTTAAAACAACACCCGATTCTATGATATTATACGCAAATTTCGTGGGTGTTTTAAACGAGGGCAAATTTTTTCAAGGCTTGTTATTACACATTAAAAATTTCAGTCCAGATCATTAAAATTATTACATATTATCATAATAAATAAGAAAACACAAGACATACCGTTTCATTGTGTCGTCCTACAATAACTTCAACAAATATATCACCTTTCTTCTTGCGAAGAAAAGCACATTTGGGGAACCACCTGGCATGCTCTACCCATGGATCATCTTTAGGTTCCCAGTTATATAATTTACACCCACAAAAGAAGCACGTACAGCCGTCTTTGTACCATGAAATAATAGATTTAAGACATTGTGTTTTCCCTTTTGCACAGAGGACATTACAAAAGTTTTTTTTAAAACAAGTATTTAATATTTCTGAGACAATTAAACTTATTTTGCAACAACAGAATGGTCATTAAAAATTGCTTTCTGTTTGTCAGCATGACCAATATGCAGAAACCAGTTTGTTTTGTTAAAATATTGCTTCTTGGTTTTTCGCACTGCTCGGATGCTTGGAACTTTTTTTCTTTACTTTATATATTTCAACATGAAGAATTGCCATATTTATCTTTGAAGTTTGACATATTTTATATAAATGTACCAATACCTGAATAAAAAAACCCTGCGGTCGCCATTGCTCTGTGGGTTTGATGTCTTGACCATCCTTGAAATGAACTGATTCTTCTTTCAATTTGAGCAAAGTCTGGGAATCGTGGTCTTTCCAGTGTGCTCCCAATGTCTTCTTTCATATCAATATTTGACGGTCTAGCATGTTCACTTTCCAGTAAGGAAGTGGATCGCTCTATGGCTGGTTGGCTAATATGTTCTTGGTCAGTTGTTGGTTGTTCTGTTGCAGTCTGGTTTTGTGGAATGTGATCTGGAACATTAACAGAAATCAATGAACTAGGATACCCATTTTCTGTCTCAAACGCTAAAAAGAAAAATCAATCGCAAGTACACTGCAAATAGATGAATGTGACGGTCACAGAAAAAGAAACAGAAGTGTTGGCAAAAAAATTCTAATTCCCTCTTGTACATCGCGGATTTGACGCTGCCTAAAGATTAATTGATAAGTGCAAGCAACGACTATATAACCATAATTTGCACAGTAGAAATGAATCTTATTTCGGGAAATCCTTGCATTTAAATTGCACGCAAAACGATGTGAGCATTCTATGAGACACCATTTTTGGTCAGTTGAATGTTATAAGATAAAATTGCTGCGCCTTTAGGAATTGTTCCATTTCACGGAACCTTATTGTATTTCTTATGATTAATAATATTTTTTTACCCGCATCAATTTAAAAGTTGATGTTCGAAACTTTAGATTATGAAATGGACCATATTCTCTTAAAGTGGTTTTTTCGTAATCCAAATTAATTTTCGTTTCAAGAGCTATCTCTGAGAACACCGAAATGTTGTTATCGAAAACCACAAATCAAAATTTTTCCCTTGAAGTTGTTCCGGGAGATTTCGAGCCTTTTATACCTGAACTCTTACGATAATTTTGGATCAAAATTAATAAGACAACTTTGCATTATAGGAATGACTTTAAAATTATTTTGTTGGTAACGTTTCAAACTTTAGACAAAACCATGAGAATTTGTTTTTAAACAAACAGATTAAAATACATTTTGTATCCGCCTTTAGTCTTCTGCATAGATATTGTTTTGTAAAAAATAGATTAAAAGCCACCTGGCATAGGTCTAATTGTCCACAAATAACTTGAAGGTACCAAACTAAATTATTTAGTTTATGCGCATCTCAGTATTGTTTACTAGAGCATTGCATCAATTGAAATTACATTGAAAGTGTAGGAGCATGAGGTTTACATGCACGTACATCATACATCTCTGTATGATTTGTCTGCAGGCGTACATGGTAGTAAAAGAGGGAAATATAATAAGTGGGGTAATGATTATGTGGTGTTACGTCGGTATACTTTTGGTACAGTAAAATCTGTCAATCATGACACCACCAACAAGATGGTGCGCAACTGAAAATGAAAAGAAATATTAGATTCAATTTTTGTTAGTCATATTTTTTAAATAACTATCAACTAAAAGAATAAATACCTGTCTACTACACAGGTTGTGTATAAATAAATATACAAATGTGCAATTTAACATAACTATAGGCACAGCCTATGCCAGCACTGCACCTATTTCAAAAATTATTCATTACGTTACTTTCGAGGTCCCTAACCCTTAATTTGTATCGCTGTAAAATATATTTTTGAGTACTTTTAAATTAATTTTTGTTCTCATCTTTCTCTGAAATGGTTTGTTGGTCTTATATTGATGACGTTACTTTTTCCCCACAAGCGTTACCCATCTGCGATGCTCGCTATTATTTAGTATTTAGCCAGCATTCCCGAGTGGGTATTGTGCAATAGCAATAAATTTGTTTTGATAAACTTGCTTTAATTTTTACTTCTGACACTCTGCTAACTTCTCTCCTGCATAATCTTAGAAAACTCCAGAAATTGACATGCACATGGAAAGGATTCAAGCTATCTATTCCATCTGAAGATCAAAGTTACATTTGTTTAGTCATTATAAAGATCGATATGGCAACATAAAGATGCCTATGCAATACAAAGTCCATTTTCTTACAATTTTTTTACTACCAATCTGTACAATGCCCAGGAATTTCCAAGTAAATCCATGGATTTCTAACATTTGTTGTAACTATAGTCGAAAGTTGACAAATACATATCATAATCGTTTCGGAGAACGGCAGATTATGATGACATGAAGATAAAGGCCAAAAGTATTTTTTGTCTACCAGAATTGAAGATAACGCGATCAATAGTGTATAATTACTGTTTCATTCATATATTGTCCGTGAAAGTGGTAGGCTGTAATGGTTATATTTATTATAACATACGTTTGCCGTTAAATCATAAAATTGACACATTGTATACTGTCCCAAACTATTAAACGTTATATTTCTTCAGTCAATGGCTTTAATTATACCTTCCTTCCTAATGCTGTTAGCTAAGTTAAGAAGAAGGTAGTATCAGTTTTATATGTTTTCGGTTAGACTGGGACAAGAATCGAACACACGATCTTCGGTATATCAGACGATTATCAATTATGTCACGGATGAAATTTTTTGATTGGACATTATCATATGAAAATAAGTAAAG
This sequence comes from Limnoperna fortunei, assembly GCA_944474755.1. Lineage (NCBI taxonomy): Eukaryota > Metazoa > Mollusca > Bivalvia > Mytilida > Modiolidae > Limnoperna > Limnoperna fortunei. The sequence continues at coordinate 45,530,085 of OX104118.1, read as the reverse complement.
TGTCTCTATAATTTGTTGCATCAAATTCAGATTGTTTGCTTGTTATTCTTATAAGTTATCATCTACAGTTGACAAAATTTTGGGGGGAAAGCAAATTAAATTTCTTCAGAACAAAATATTGTACAAGAAAATCATACCTATAATAATAATAATAATAATAATAATAATAATAATAATAATAATAATAATATAACTAGACCCTGTTTTAGTAACTAAAAATAATGTCTCACCTTTACTTGGGCCCTGCATTTAAGGTTTGTATGACACACTATAATTCGATTACGCATCCAAAAATGATGGATTTAAGAAATTTCATATTATGCACTTTTAATAGGATAAAAGGATGAAAACTGAACAAAAATGATTGGCCATAATAGGAGATCATATGTAATTTAAAAGTAGACAGAAACTCTATACAATTTAAAAAAAAAATGGATAGCCAGATTTACAAAATATGTGCTATCCTATGATTTCCTGCCTACATGTCAAATATAAAAATTATCTAAAGCCTAGTTCAAAGGTTGAAAGTCATCCAAGGTAAACTACTATGGTATGTAACACATCACCCTATGATTTTTTTGTTTTAATCATGTTTAACGCAAAAATACTATCAACAATTTTTTCAGCGACATCTTGGTTTCCAGTGTTTATTGAGGGGGAAGCCGGAGTACCTAGAGAAAACCCGGCACCTTCGGTAGGATAACAGGCAACCCTTGTCAAAAACATCGCTATATGAGAACCTATATACATGTGAATAAGACATATGTAATACTTAGGTAAAACGAAAAAAAAAACAATTGGAGAGTTAACATTGAAGGTTAGGATCAAAGGTCATCAAAGATCAACCACTCTGATATCCAACACATCACCCTACGAGTTCCTATCCACATACTAAATATCTACAGCCTAGGTGAAAATAAATATAAACTTATGAACTGCTTTATAAACCATTAACTTGGTTAACGAATTTTATAATTATGAACTGCGAGTAACGTTCTAAAACTAAAAAATGTGTATCGATTGGGATATGATTAGTCATAACGAAATCATTGATATTTATGCTATGCATTGCCAAATAAATAGTTGCATGTCATGAATACACCTACATTCAATATATATCAGGAGAAGATAAATCAACACAAACCTCACAATACAATTGATGACGAAAGCATAGAATACGACACAAAAATCATAAAAATAAATACGTAGATGAAATTTCTTGAAAAGTTGCATAAAACAAAATGTAGCCAGTTTGAAACGGTGTAAAGGATCTGAAACCCTTTCCCGTTATTAAATATCCCAACATTAAGAGATGTTTAAACTGCACGTAACTCCTATTAGTTTATGATGGAATAATATATTAAATAAAAGAATACGAAAACTGTTTTTGTGTGTAAATCAGTGGTAATTTTAAAAAGTTGTGAAAGTTATTAATATTGTGTTTTTGTATTTCATTAGTACAGTTGTTAAATAAACAGTACATACCATGCATGTCTTCTGCTGTTTGGTGTCGAGAGACATAGCCGTGGTGTGTCACAGCTGAGGACTGCATAGGAATAGCTAACAAAAGTTATACAAATTTAATTATTTGCTCTGCAACAATCTGCACGTTTTGTAAAATGAAAAGAACATAACAATGTCATTCAAGTATGGATTCTACATCGATCAATCATATTTCACTGTTGTTTTCACAGGTTATTAAGTTAAAATGTAGAGTTTTTTGTCTCTGTTTTCTGTTGCATTCTAAAATTATTTCTTCAGCCATCAATGCCATCAATCGTCAACCAACAATCCCATGTGTTTTCTTTCTTAATTTTTTTTTTAATAAAATGTTTTGCTGAATGTTGTTTCGGGATACATGAATTTAAAAAAAGCTACGTCTATATAAATTGAGTGAGTTAACAAGTTCTGGTTGTGTATGCGACTTTAAATATTATTTGGTTATACTTACATAATGATATTGGAAATGGCGATAGAAGAAAGGACGGTAACCTATAAAATTCATGTACAGGCACATTGTCACACGTGGAACTGTTCCGAATGAATGGGCAATCCGGTCTGCTTCTTATATGAACATCATGTGGATTGCTTTCAAAAGTCCAATCATCACATACAAAACCACAAAAGGCACATTTACATATGTGTTTATCGCCAGTATAATAAAAACCAACTTTAGCCAGTTTTGTTCTCCATGCTGCAAGTGTCTCGGGCGCAGATAAAAATGTTATAAGTCTTGCCCATTCAAAACGCATCTTATGTTCAAATGATAAATTTGAACTGTTTTTAAAATAAAGTTGTAAAGATGAGGGCCATATTATAATGTTATATCTGACACGCTTTCCAAACAACTTACATGAGTTATAAAAATAATTGTTCAGAATCTTGTTTAGAAAAACTCCATGTTTACTTGGTCTGTTTTGTTGAATAATGAACTGTATAATTTTAAGGTATTCCGTCCAATAAATAACGCGTAACATTTGTTCTAGCGCCACCGCCAAATCTCCTATAGAAAATGCACTCCATATTGCCAAGCTGCAGACAAAATACAAAACAACGTAAATCTCCTTGTAGTTGATATTCATTTGTTTTCTTCTTCCTTTTTCTCTGCTCTTGTCAAAAAGTTTCTAAAACATAAAAATTATGCGGTTTTACATGTAATAGTGAAACCATTCGACCAAATTATACACGCAATCTATTTTGTTTTGAAAGTTTGCCTTCAAACTAATTTTACCATGAAATAGCGATGCCGGATATGCTCTTTAAAATATTTATAAGACTGTAGTTATTAATCATTTAAAAAATATATTACAAATCCGCTTTTTTCCTAAAAAATACCGCAAACGAATGTATAAAATACAGTGTCAGATATGCGTATCAAATTGGAAAGAATGATTTTTGAAACAATCTTTTTACATTAAACATTAGATGAATTTTGATGGATTAGGAGTAATTTAGTCTGGTGAAAAGAGCGAAAATTTCCTGTGAGTCTCTCTGACTACATCCCATAAGATATGGATGGCTCTAGAGCTTCAATAAGAGTTAGGTGTGATCATTTTTCTATATTCTGAAAGTGGTATGGTACTTTAAATCACAAAATGCAGTTCCGAATGCAAAGGTGGAATTTTTTAATTGATTTTGTGTTATTGTAAACAAATATGTCTAAATAATTGTGTTCGCGGACCTGCTGGTCGCGTACATTTTAGACAAAGAAATGTCAAAAGAAAACAGATGTGATCTTTTTTTAAATGTATAGTAAACCATTGTTGCCTACATACAAGGTGAACATTCGAACAGAGCCCTTAGGGAAAACAATCCGTGTCGGGTATACAGTTTGAATGTTCACCTTGTATAGAGGCAAATATTGTATAGTATCATGAGCAAAAAATTTCTGTCATTTCGTGACATATTTGTCCGACGTTTTTAAAATTCAAAATTCGGAGACGCAGACGTTTGAAAGATATTTTATTGCGCATGCTTGCTCTATTCTAAAGACAAGTTGAAATCCATATTAAATCAGTGTTTCCGTATTAAGAATGGTTTAAATGGCCAGTAATGAAACAGTATTATTTGGTTCTTTGGTTCATTGGCACTGAAACCTTCACTGAGATAATAGTATTATAAACAGTTCTGTAATGCAGGTGTTAATTTTTGTTATATTTAGTGCGAGTTTTGTTGTTCCCTATTTGCTACTGCACATTTCGGAGCACAATGAACCAACACACTTTTTAAAATTACATGTTGTTCATACACAACTGATAGGTTACTGTAACAGAGAACTGTTTCAAATATTCTAAACAAACTTTCATGAACATGAACTTCTTTGTATCAAAACGTCAAACATCAAATATAATTGATATTGCATTTTGATCTTGAATTTGAACAAATATCACTATTGTGCAACACATTTGTCTAGACCCTAGAAATAAATTAAACAGGGATTACTGTTATTAAGAGCGTTGAATACACAATTTTCGTCAGTAGATTGTTATACTCGTGAACATATTCAACAATTAAATTGCAGTTTTTTGTTGAAATTTCGAGAGATATAACATTTCTGATGCTTAAAATATCATCTGGAACCTCTGTTCAAAAGTAGGGTACGGCTTTTTTCTACAACTGTATCTCTTCTATAAATCTGTAAATCTAAGGAATATCGAAAGATATTCTCTTATTCTGGTTCAGAAACTAAGTGTCCAGATCAACATTGATCACATCTACCAATATAACTGTCATTCTCCATCCTGATTGGCCCTGAGTACCATGCGACGTTTTTACACATTATAGTTTTTTTAGTTTACATACACTTAGTATTTAAAATGTCTCATGTTTGAAACGAGTATTTTAATAAATTTAAATTTCGTATGAATTTATGCATATATGTAAAAGTAGGCTTGGTCGACGCTTTGTCGAATAGTAAAACAATGGAAATATTTCAAGTATAAAAAAATAATATTAATCGGTAGATAACACATTCATTTTTTTCCTAGAAATATTCTAATTAATTTAAAGCTGCATATATTAATCATAAACACCAAAGGTTTTTTACTTCTGCAAGCATCACTTAAAATACATAAATCGAGTAAGGGAAAATACTTCTCACAAGTTAAATAAGACCAATAAAATGTTTCAGAACTATAGTCATACGTGGAAAAGAAGAAGTGTTTGTAGAGAGAAAAATGTAATGAAGTAAGAGTGAAATAATCAAATAAAATGTTGGAGGAACTTTTGCTAGATGCTTTATTAAGTAATTGCACCAAAATTGTGTTGGCAAATTTAAAGAACCCGTCAAAATTTTACTAAATTTTCTTGTAACTTTTGTGAACTGACGTTGCTATATATTAATTTTTATACAAGTAAACTTGTATAAATATGGTCCAGGGGAAAAGCTTTTCTAAAAATGATGTTCATGATTTTATTGTACTATGATTGGCAGGAAATTGGCCTTTATAACTTATTTATCCAGGAAACTAGGTTACATGCAAACATTTCCCTGTTTAGATTTAAAAGATAAAGATATATATATATAAGTCAAATTAGTTAGCGGTATAACAGCAATAAATGTGTAGCAGTAATGTTACCAGATTGTATATCCTAAATTCAGTACCAAAATGAATACCTATATTGTGCTCTGACTGGGTCTATATTGTTTACAACTTATTTTCTGTAATCTTTTGCATGAAGAGTTGTATCATGTCGTATATGGTATAAATATTTTGAAATGTTGAATGGATGTTTATTACTTCCCCATCCCAGGTAAATGCTTATCAATATAAGAAAGGCATGCAAATCACGTGATGTTATTTTCGACTGATATCACCACCGTTCTACCTTCGAAACACTGGAAGAAATTTATATATTAACCGATTATGTTACCCTTTTTACAAGAATTGTAATATTAATATTCAAATAAGCTTTTCTAATGGTTCGGACCATGAACGAGTCAAAACTGTGCACATTGTAGTCGTTAAAAGTAAACGAAGGATGATGTATAATTTCAAATTTATCTTGAGAATGTATAAAAATATGGGGTCAACTTTACCAAAACATGGGGTAAGCTTAATGCATTTTTTGTGTACAAAAATACATGTATATTCGCGATAAATGAAAATTTAAAGAAAATCTATCAAAAAGACGTGTTTTATGACACCGCAAAAGAACAGAATCACCATTTTGAATAATATATGCTATTAAAGTTGTCCTTTATTTTTATCTTTTTAAAACAGAGTGATTTTAATCTGATTAAATTTTGTCAGAGATCATTCTACATAAAAAATATTGTCAACATTAAATCGCTTATACATTTGTTGATGCTACATTAATGACAATAAAGCAAAATTTTAATGATGTGTGCGTGGTTCTTGATTGATCAAATATTTAATACTATAGGGGAATGCGCGATATAGTATGGAGAGCATCAGACAAACTTTCAGAAAATATTCGACGGTCCGAAAAAACATAAAATGTCATGGCATAAATATCTTCCGAATTCTACTTACATTATTTTTTTCTCCGTAAGTTTTATATCAACAAGCGAAATATAATTACCTTTTGTAAGAACAATAACAATACACACCCATAGAGTGTGTCATTTGGAAATCCCATTATTTATTTTTAGACAACATCTCGTGGTATGGTATTCTAGTAGGTTCTCGTGGTTCTGAGATCTCGTTCAATTAATAAGTTATAAATTTGTACACATTGAGTATGATATTGGCAACCTTTCAACCTGTAAACACATATATATTAAACTAGTACAGATATTTGTTATTATAACCAATAGAAGGTAAGCAAGTGCGACATGGTGACGTGGTGTGTTTTTATAGTACAAAAAACTGACCTTTCACAAACGGATGGCACACTGTAGATCAGCTCTATAATACTTTAAAGTAAAATTTATATTATTCCTGAAGACAACGAATGCAGAAATGTAAAAACCACACTGTTGAAATAGAGTTAGAACATAATAAACACGTATGTGCATAAAACCACAGGCACCTGTTTCAGAAAAAACACCTATACTCTAATATAACACACGGTTAATAACCTTTGAGAAAAAAATTTGACAAGCTCGCAAATTACGCGATTTTGTTGATCGGACGTCGGAATTTCGGATTTTGGAACCATACAACCTTAAACTACAGTAATTTATCTACAAAAACATGTATAACACACCAACCTAAGCTGTCAATAAACATCGTCACAGCCAGTTTTGTGTACTTCAAATATAGCCATTACAACTTTTCACAATAGAGTGGAAAATTGACCCAGCACTGAATAAAGGTAAGTAATTTGATTGGTCATTGCTTTGCATTGGAGCGAATCCTAAAAATAGACAGGAATGTTGGAGGTTATTTTAAGAATTGAAGTCAAGATAGATGCAAAACAAAAATGTGCGATTGAAGCGGTGTTATATGGCCACAATTTGTTAATATTAGGTCAAAGTGGGACTTGAAAAGAAACTAAATCATCTGGGTTAAACAGTGGCTGTCAGTAGAACATCTTTTGTTCAATATCACACTCGTGGTCCGGGATAGATGATGGGCGTTTGTTCGAATAAAAAATTCTACAAAACCACCTTACAAAAAACGATGAACATTATAACAAACACAAACTTAACATATTGACAAGTGAGGTTTTGATACTATTTAAAATATCCATGCTTTCAGCGAAATTGTTTGACCAGCTAGAGCGTGTTTGCAGAAAGGGGGAATGATAATTAATTTGGAGACATTCTATTAATAGGGACTGGGGATTTACTTCAACTAGCACCCGTCCCAGATTTGTTGAAGGAAGGCATTGGAGATTTTTGTTTCAAGTCATCCATTTTCGCAAGTGTTTTAAGACACAAAATTGTTTTGGATTCAGTTATTAGACAGGATTAACCTGACATTATTAAAGCATTAAATGATATTTCTAAAGGAGATGTACCCACCAACTATTAAGCAGACTATAAAGACCGATATCACCTGGTGATCCGTACGTAAAACTATTTGCAAGAAATTTTGACTGGGAAATTTATAATGCTTCCTGCCTAACGGATCATCCTGGTGAGCACAAAACTTATCTATCTATAGATGAAGAGGATATAAATCAATTAAAAAACTGTTCCCAACGTGTTGTATGTTAAACAAACCTGCCCTGTCATGCTTGTAAAAAATTTAAGCCAAAAACTTGTGAATGGATTGCAACGAACAGTAGTGGAAATGGGAGATAATACAGTTACTGTTAACTTCCAAGATACATGTAATTCATTGATCACCATAAAAAGAGAAACATTTACTGCTCTGTTGAAAATAAAGAAATAGCAAGTAAACATCAATTACCTTTGATTTTATCTTATGGCGTTAGTATTCACAAATCTCAGTTTGACAATGGGTCCGCATTAAAATTGATTGTTCAAATATTTTTAAAGCAGGCCAGTCAGGCGTTGCTGTTGGTCGGGCTAGAACAAAAAGAAATCCGATTAATTGATTTAAACATAGTAATGTCATAAAACCTGATCCAGCTTTGTTCAACTTTTATAACAAGGAATCTTGATTGTAAATTTAGAGTTTTGTAAAATGTCATTTTCAGTGGAAACTGATTTTATTACTAATGATGTTATAGAAAAGGATATGATTTCTTCTGAAACAGACTCTGAATTGTCCGAATTCGATTTAGAAGAAATTTAAGGAATCAAACGAATTTCAAAATTAAACTTTAGTTAAAACCCTTAGGTACATGTACATGTAGTTACTGATGAATGTCCGTTAAAGGTTGAACATTTATGATCTGTAACCCAGAAAATAAAATTACCATGGAGCGAAAATTATTAGTACAGGCTTGATAAACTTGTGGAATTATTGAAACATCAGTTGAAGGAGAAAATACTGATTCTAAAAAATGGACTTTATATTATCGTGAAGTATAGTTAGTTGTATTAATAAGAAAGCAGACGAAGATGATTTTGTGGTTTTTAGTAAACTTTTAAATTTGTTTTCTCATTATTCTTTAGAGAAAAAGACCTGTCATATTGAAACTGCAAAAAATGTTGAACAATCAACTTATAATTAAGTAGATACTGATGATGTTGGTCTTGGCAAAATAATATACATTGCTGGCAGATGTGTTGCTAAATCAAAAAAGAATTATATGAAAATTGGAAGAAGGTAAAGATATTGGATTTTTTTACATCGAAATATGATAAACTGTATGGAAGCAATCACTACAAGGTTCTCTTTGAGAGACTAAGCGGAAGTAAAAACTTACTCAAGGCTACCCCAACACAAGTAATGAAGTTTTTGCTTTTTTATACAATTGGTGAAAAACTACAAAATGAAAGCATGTTTCATAAGCAAGGTTACTAAATCTTAACATTTGTGCGTGAAAGACTTTAGCAATTGAAAGATTGTTTGATAAAATTTAAAAATAAACTGCAAAATTTTGATTCTAATGTGACATGTGTAAGACTATATGCAGAATTAGCAAAGGAGTGCTTAAAAGAAGTTTACACTTATTTATTACTAAGGTACTGTAAGGTTGCAGACAACCAGTTTAGAAAAGATATTATGAAAAGTTTTGGACAGCAAAAACAGAAGCACTTCGAAGTCAGGTTGTTAAATCACAAAAACCGAAGGATAGTTCTTAAGTCAAACTTTCTATGTCTTACATTTTACAGGATGAGTCTCAAGACAAAATTAGGTCATACTTAAAATCTTATTGATAATGGAACTGATTTCTTGAAAACATCTTCGAAGAAGGATTATTGATTTTAAGTCATGCTTATGACCATAAAGTGACAGTAAAAAATGACAAAAACCCTATGTGATAGACTTGCACAAAACATACCACAAACATTACAAATGTTGGTGCACTACAAAGAAACACTATAGGTGTTAAAGACCAGCAGCAGCCTTCAAGTTCTAAAGGTACGTAGAGATAAACAAAAGGTTCAAAAGCTAAAAGAACTTAAAACAAATACACATGCAAAGGAATACTCTGCAAAAAAAGAGGATAGTGATGACACTCGCTGTTCTGTAACTGTGATAAAGTTTATAACAGTAATGACGACTTTATACAATGTGAGTAGTGGGAGAAGTTGTATGACAAAATTTGCCAAGATATAAGTGAGGAACATTTCAAGCATATAGATGAAGAAGAATGGTATTGTAACCAGTGCTACAAATAGACAAAAACTAGTAATGTTAATGTTGTTGTCATCAATCGTCACTCATATCTATTAAAGGACGCATATCACTAAAAAGGAAACAAGAAAACTGGTGTGGGACAACAATTCTAAAGCTGCACAAAGTGCATTCTGGCCTGCTTCACTCAGAGATTTAGAGTAAGTTTTTATAAGGTGAAACATCTTAGAATCTAAAGCCTGGAAAGATAGATTGTTTCTCATCTTTTGTGCATTGTCTGGATAAAGATGTTCTTGTGTCAGTTTATGATGATTGAAAAGGTGTGCGTGTTTTGAATCTAGTTGTAGGCATCAATCCTCATCTGACATTGTATAGTAAAACTTCCAACAGTCAAAAGTCTCTGGTGATAACCATTTATGCCACTGCTAAAAACACCGTTTCACAATTTTATATAATAAGATGGTATAGGTCCTAATGAAAATCATTCTTTTACATGGATTTTTATTGTGGGTTGCTATCATTTTGATTGACAGTGGTGGATCAGTTTCAGGAAAATGCATTTTCAGAAAAGCACGATTGTTACTGGATCCATCCATTCAACAATTTATTGGTTAAAAACCTCATTCATATAGAACATCAATACATTTCCTTACAAAAATATCAGCAGGCTGTTGGATAATTTGCAAATGCCCAACGAAAATCAGTAAGTCTATTGGCAATAAACTGCATATAATGATTTGCCAATTTACTTCCATATGAACCATTATAGGAATGATGCATAAGCATTATATCAGATTCACCCTATACCAAACCAGAAAAAGGTATTACTCTTTCCATGGTGCAATTTGTTAACTCTCTTGAATGGACATTACATCAAGCAGGATACCACAATATAAACCTTCTTTAGAAATGTCTAACCTTGTTGCCTTCTTTCGCATCCATGCCATGATGTCAGGAATTATACCTAAGCCTTCTTTTATTGCATTTTTGTAGGAGTAAAGAAGACTATCAGACAGAAAGTTTTACCAACAAGTACTTGATGAATATATATCCTTTTCACCATTCTTGAGAGTAGCTCCTTTGCAAAGGTATAGTTTTCAAGGATATAAATAATCCAGATATTTCATTGAATTTTATTTTAGTTAATATTAAAAAATCTGATAAAACTGCTTTTCCAGCTACAAGTAACATGATAGTGCAGTCACTACCAATAACCAATTATGTTAAGATAGAATTGTCATTGAATGTCTCACGTGATAGTAAACCTGCTTTTATATAATCTAGGAACTTTTTAAAATATACCATGGCTTTGTTGTTTGTTTATTTTTTGTTTGATGGTGTTTAACGCCACTTTCAGCAATTTTTCAGCTATATCATGGCATCCAATTTTTATTGGGGGAGAAAGCCGGAGGACCCGGAGAAAACCTCCGTCCTGCGGTAGGAAAACTGGCAATCCTTGTCAAGTAAGATTGGAGTCGAGTACACCCTGCCTGCAGTTAGATTCGAACCCGCAATCTCAGTTTTCACAGACCACGTGATCAATAGTAGACGTACTACCTAAACCATCCGGCCACCTAGGCCCTGCATGGCTTTGGAATATAGCATCCTACATTAGTGAACTCTATAAATGTACTAGCTAGGGCTTTAGATGCACGTTTGATTCCTTTAACCCTCAATATTAATAATCCATTTTCTTTTACTTTGGACTTAGAAACACTTGGAAATATTGCTCTCAACATTTTAAACAATGTTTTCTGATTGCAAGTTGCTTCTATTCTTGGAAAAATCTTTAAATACTCTTTATAAATGCTTTAAATAGATGTATTTGAAGGTCTTATAGCTATACAATTATCCTCCGCCAAGTTTTCTGAAAGCCTTCAAACAAATAAACATTAATAAAAATATGATATATACACCTCGCCATAAGTTAAGCAACACCTACAATTGTTTTTTAATTTCAAAAATCTGAATGAATATTAGCTTTGTGTTACTTATGTACTAAAGCCGTCATTCGAGCACCGGAAAGTTACTTTAATTGCCTCCTCAGGAAAATCTTTAAATAGCAAAACCAGTTTGTCATCCGGTAGCCAAGTACGCCTTAAAGTATTGTTTTCCGTAACGATTTAGTGTTAATTTCCTGGTCTTTTTCGACTTCATTTTAACGATTTTACAATGCCTAGACGGAAATTAAGTGAAGCTAAAAAGTGACAGATCGTTGGAATGCGTAATAGCGGATAGAGCATACGTTAGATAGCACAACACTTTGACAGTCACTTTAGTATTGTATCCCGGCTACTAAAACGTTATTGAGATGACGGAACTATTTAGGAGCGTCTTAGATCAGGTCGAACACCAAAAACATCCAAAAGGGAGGATAGAGCACTCGTTTGTGTTGCCAAACGCCAACCGTTTGCCACTGTCAGATATCTTCGTGAATATTGCAACCAGAGTCGCCGTTCGAACAGTTTACAGGTGCTTAAACAATGCAAGGTTGAGAGCTTGTCTGCCCTTGAAACGTCTGTGTTGACACCGAGACATCGCCATGCACGTTTAGAGTTGGCACGATATCACCGCCATTGAAATATTTGAAGGTGGCGGCGAGTACACTGGATCGACGAAAGCAGATTCCTTGTCGTCGTATTGATGGGTGCATGCGCGTTTTGAGTCAACATCCTAGGCACTACTACGTTTGGCGGTGGTGGTGTTACAGTGTGGGGAGGCTTTACATACTGCATCTGTATGTGGTTGATGGGAAAAGCATAGGGCAGAAATACGCAAATGACGTCATTAACGTTATTATTGTGCCACATTTTGACACTCATCCACTTGGTTACAGACCCATCTCTATGGATGACAACGCAAGACCTCACCGCGTTACAATTGATGTAAACGAAAAGGAAGTATTGAACATCTTCCATAGCCATCCATGTCACTCGATATGAATCTAATTGAACAATTGTGGGATATCATTGGCCGTAAAATCAATAACAGGGCACCTGCTTGTCAAAATGTCCAAGAACTACGTGTTGTCATTCAAAATGAATGGCAGAATTTACCACGTGCTACACTTCGTCGTTAAGTCAAAAGCATGAGGAGAGGAGTTAAGAACTGTACCGGAAAGCGTAGTGGTTACACGACTTACTGAGTATTTTTGCGTTTAACACATTTCAAAGTGACGTTTCTTTCCTTGAACGTTGACTTATGATGATGTGTTTACTTTAAGTTCATGAAATTAAAGTATGCAATCACACTTATTTTTTGACTAATGAAAGTTATATTTGCACTGTTTTTTGATATCTTTTCTTTGATATTTTTTCATCAAACAATAAGGAAAGCTTCTGTCAACATGTTGTTTGTATGTTTCATTTGTCATTTATGTTCAATAAATTCATTTCTTAAAAAAATATTAAAATATTCAAAATATTTACATCTTAAATCAATCCCTGGAAAAAATAGGGTATTGCTTAACTAATGGCGAGGTGTATAATTTTACCAGTTAAACTTTTACTATAGTCTCCCAGGGGGCCTCGGTGGCGAGTGGTTAAGGTAGTTCGTCTACTATGGTTTCCATGGTCTGTCAACACTGAGGTTGTGGGTTCAAGTCTCACTGCGGCATGGTGTATTTGACTCTAATCTTAATTGGCAAGGATTGCCAGAGTCAGGGGTTCTCTCCGGGTAATATGGCATACTCCCCAATAAAAACTAGGTACAATGATATAGCTGAAAAGTTGCTGAAGTTGTTAAACATCATTCACACAAAATAAACTAAGTCTCCCAAACGAAGTTTCACAAACAAGACCCTTTATAGAAGCTCCGCTAACATATCAAGTAATATGTCTTTTGATGAGGAATATTTAAATATAATTATATGGTTATAAGGTGCTGATTTCAAAGGGTTTCAAACTATTAGGTGTTTTTTATTTGGGATGGGCAGGGCAAGAGCACCTGGGGCCCACTATGGTACCAAATGATTCGTCTTTTCAAACGAGATAATCATAGGGTGAGGATCTCAAAAGGTTTTAGGAAATTAAATGTGTTATTATTTGAGGGGTGAGGCATGACCCCATTGGACCTCCCTATCTTTTCATGAGTGGTAATAATCTACATGGTTTTCAGTTAGAAATGTTAATCAATTTTGAGCTATTTGAAAAATATTGATTTTTGAAGTATTTGGTTTTCTTTTTCATTTTTAGAGGGGGCTGAAATGTAACAAAAAAATTCATTTTATATTAATACAGCAGATATTAAAATGGTCACTGCTTTATTGCGTTATGGATGTTGCGTCATGTACACTTATTGAATCTTATTAAATTTTCTCCATCTTCATGAGTGAATAATAATTTAGTTTTTAAATCAACAAGAAATCTTGTTATTTTGTAAAATGATGTAAAAGTCAGCATTATTTGTCAGTTATTTTAAAGACCTTTGGATCAAGATTTGTATTTTTAAACTGAAATCTACATCCATGTTGTTGACATGAAAAAGGTCAAATGCTTTCCACAGTCGATAAGTCAGAGCTATTGAAGGACTGGATACATGTAGCTCATTTATTCATAAACATTTTGTGGAAATGTTCACCTTTTTCACCTTGTCCTGTCATAGAAATCTGCGTACTTGAGTTTAATTGAAACTTTCTACGTTTTAAAAGTTTAATTTCTCTCCTTTATACAATTTCGTTAATTTTTTTTACATTTAGAAAATGACCTACTGTCATGGTCTATCTGTATTTTTTAACAAACACTCTTATTTTTACATTGACAGCTACTTTTCTTAAAACATAATCGTGTTTACCATGTACAAAAACCTATTTTTTACTTCATTGTTTTTGTAGCTAAATGAAAATTTCATTTTCAGTAATTCATTTTGGAAGCATAAAATTAAAATTTTACCGCTTTTACCAACATCAAAGATATAAGTCGTTTTCATTTGATTAAATAAAAAGTCTAGAGAATATCGAAAGTACTAGAACAATTTTTGTTTCCGTAAATAGAAAGTCATTCAAATTTCTCACCCACATCCTTAAGCAAATACATAGAATATCAGAGATCGTTTTACACATATTGATGTATAATAATTATATAAAATCAGAAAATAATTACCATCTTTTTTCACAAGCTTTATCAGTGCGGTGTCCAATTTCCCATTAGATTGAGAGAAGTTGTAATGGTTGTATTTGAAGTACACAAATGTGACGTTGTTAACTGACAGCTAAGGTAAGTGTGTAATACATGTTTTTGTAGATAAATTACTGTAGTTTAAGATTGTGTGGTTCCCAAATCCGAAACGCCAACGTCCGATCGAAAAAATTGCGGAATTTGCATAACAGCCTAAACATTTCGCTACAAAAGGCTAAGGAGGGCAATTTTTAAAATTGTAGCGATTCAAAATCAAGACTCGTCATGAAAGCAATACTTAAAGACCTTTCTTAACTGTTTAATCAGCCAGAAAAAAGGATTATCAAACATGAATACATATTTTAACTTTCTTCGGGAAAAATGAGAAAATGAGAAGATTTTTGATTGACAATAAAGTTTTGACAAAAGGATGTTTCGACATTGTAGCAATGTTATTCGCCCGATTAAGAAAAAATGAGGCCAGAACTTACAGAAATAGTTAATTTTGAGATTGCGCATTTTAAAATTTAAGCTGATCAGAAATATCAAAACAAAGATTGCCCACTGAGGCAATTATTTTGCAACGATTCTTACACACATCATTCTGCACAGTTTGTTACCAATTGGTCTTGTTTGTAAAAGACCAATACAATAGCATATACGGAGAAAGGTACAAAGGTAATGGCTAAATCATATCTTTTTCAGTTATAAATTTTAAAAAGGATACCGACTTTTTTGTACTTATAAAGGAAACATATGACAAACACAGTGGAGTTATAATTTTGGATGGTTAAACACTATAACTTACCACAATGCTTAGTATTACACATTGAAAATAGCAGCTAGGAATAACCTTGTAATCAGTCAACCAAAAGCAATAAAAAGGTACCGAATCAATTTTCACAGAATTCTGAACGGCATGTATCAACTGTTCTTTTAACGTGATAAGATAATCCTCCATAGCAAATGCAGGCTGATTTGAGAAGACCAAAAACAGATTTATTTTGATCAAAACATTAATGACTTCTTAAAGTTATCTCTCTTTGATTAGCAACATTTTTTTCTATCTTCAGGACTCTTATCTATATCACAGAACGTGATATAGGAAAATGCTATTGATGTCATTAACTTATGTATTTTGTTATGTTATTATTATACTTAAATGCTCATTTCACGCCTTCACTGATTCTCTGACACTTCTAATATAGACTACCATCTCTATACATCCTTACGACACCTGTTTATAATGTGGACAACAGTCTTGATTGTTGCAACACTATTCCCATTGTAACTGTGTGTCCACAATTTGTAAACAACTTTTTTTTTTACTTTTCTTACAAAAAACACACACAAGATTTTTTTTTCAATTCAATATTGATCACCCTCAGTTTAACATGGTCGGTAAAAGTACACATAAACATATGTCTTTCACGAGGCAAAGTATTAGTTCTAAAAAAGGATAGAATTCACAACATTAATTAACGTTAAAGTTTTCAAATGCCGTTTTTACTTAAGTGTGTCACAATGGTTCCATCATTGCACAATGAATCGCGGTTTAATATTTGTTCGTTTGTTTGTTTGAATGACGTTTAACGTGGCAATTTTTCAGTTATATCATGACTTCCAGTTTTTATTGGGAGAGGAAACGCGATTTTAGGACGATTGTTTTCTAGTTATATGTCGTAAGGAAGAAAAAGAAAAAAAATTTCAGTAATAATTTTATTGCTTGTATTAAGTTTTAACGGAAGTTTAAAAAATGATAATATCTCGTCATTTGAGTATTTTGTTATTAGTGATCATCCTGAGTCTCGTTTTTATCTTTCCATTACACAACGGACAAAAATCCAAGCACTCTGAACAGGCTGAACACACAATCGGATGATTACAATTGACAAAGAGAGTCTTGCTTGATTTTGAGCTACAACGGTAACAAGGAATATTTTCTAAATCCTGACGCCTTTCCGAAATTTTTGAGTCACAATCTGGACAGTAGTCAACACACATAGAACAGCACTCGCATGTAATCCAGTGATGACAGTTCATGAACATAACATTTCGTTTCTTCTCTTTACATCTTATACACAATAACTCGTACCCATCTGACCAGCCAGTAAATGAATTACGAACTGAAATGATATAAATGAAAATAATACTGTACATGGATTGATGCCTTACGTACAGCAAGCAATATTTCAGCCTTACTCAAGAAATGCAATCAGAATTGAACGTCTATCTGCTACTTAATTTAGTTAACTGAATTTATATACATTTTGGCTTGCTGTTAAAGTTGCAATAACTTTATCATAAAAGTTACTAGTTGCACCATTATTTATTTCAGATGTTGAATATATCTACCTATCATTATGTTTACATTACAAAATATTTGAAGAATGATAACTAGTTGTTACACATAGCATTAAATTCAGTGTCATCCAAATTCAGCAAATCTTTGCATGTTTGAATATGGTTTTCACCCGCTTTAGCATTTTTTTTCAAATAATTCATGACATCAATGTAGATTTATTTGAGCAGAAAGCTGGACTACCATGTGAGAACCCCGGTCATCGGTAGGAACACTGGTGATACATGTCAATTCCCATTTTGCAATGTTATTTACAGCCTAATCGAGAGAGCATTCACTTCTCTTTAAATAACCCCAGTAAATGTAATCAAAAATACCAATATTATTTATGCTTATTTCCGATTATTTGTACACGTACTTTCTTGTCTATCTTGCGTTGAAGCTTTAATCGCAGCAGCTGTGTAATCGTGAGCTGGGTTCTGTTAAAGGAAACAGTGTAAAACTATAGCAAACCATGTTAAATAGATATTATATAGGATTATTCTGATATTTGTTTAAAATATATAAAGATTTACACTATCTAAATTTTAAAAGATTTTACAACAATATTTCTAACTGAATATGACTGTAGGCAGTTTGTCTAGACACATCATAGTGTACAAAAATATTGACGATTATTCTTTGTCTGATTTTTTCTAAGACATAGTTGTTGTTCCCCGACCTATGATAAAATGTTAAATATAAGAAATGTATTCATATAATTGCAAAGTCATTAGCCCTTTTAATTTATAACATCAGAACTATAAATAAATGTTTCATCCTGCTCAATTGTCCACGCAAAGACTTTGTAATGGAAGTGCAAACTATCTAGTAACATGTAGGAAATTGAAATACTAACAAGTCCGACGGACAAGATTTCAAACAAATTTGAGTTTATTTTCCATTACTAATCAATACTTGTCGCGTTTATGTTCATTTTGTTCATTTTGCCAGTTTATTTTATTTTGTTTATCTTCCTATTCTGATTTGAGATATGATTTCTGCAGTCTGTAACTCAAATAACAGTGTTTATTACATGTAACCAGTTGTGTAAAATACATGTGAAATTGTCCATACAATACGGATATAGTAACAGGCCCAATACAGGAAAAACAGGGCCAATACAGAAATAAACGGACTCAATACAGAAAAACAGGACGAATACGGAAAAAATGGGCTCAATACAGAAAAACTGGGCAAATACGGAAAAAACAGGCTTAATACAGAAAAACAGGGCCAACACAGGAATGTCATTTCCGGTAATTTATATATAAATATCATTTAAAAACAAACACATTTGTTTTGCAGTACGTAAATTGCATATTTTTCAGGGAAAAATACACATTTTAATTCTGCAGGTTGCTCATATTAATCTTTCATTATGTCCATGAGAAGCCAATTTGGATCGAGTACAGCTATATTGGTCAATGATCAAAAAGTACTAAAACGTATTCAACTGGTTAATAAAAGTGTCATGAAATGGGTGTTTTCAGATTCTACATGTATTATGTCCTCGGGAAGCGGTATTGGGCCTCAAATAGTTGTATTAGCCCTCGGGCTTTTCATCGGCAAATACAGATATCCTCGACCCAATACCGTTTCTCTTGGACATAATACAGGTCAAATACGAAAACACAAATTTAATAATACTATAACCGTGTATAGTAAAATCTATCATTCATGAATATACCAATGTCATAAAATTATAACAAAATACACAAAAACGTAAGATTCTACATGTATTATGTCGTCGGAAAGCGGTATAAAGTGTTTTAACTTAAATAACAGTGGTATTATGGTATAAGGTCATTGATCACATCTATTAAAGTACTGAATCTAGTACAGATCATTAACAACTTTTCTAAGTCATTGGTTTATAAGATTGTCTTTCACAATAAGTAATCTTTTTTAAAATAAAAATTGCATTGATGTTTAGGTTTAACATCAGTGGAACCTTACTGTCAAATAATCTGTAGATAGATCGATTGAATTGGTGCTTAATGTCTAGCTAGAAGTACTAACGTAAATCCAGGACAAGATGTCAACAAACAATTATTTATCGTGTGTTTGCTGATGGATCGATTTACCAAAATGTTACAGGACACATATTGGGAATTGATTTGGGAAGGAAAACTAGTATTTTGTAGATAATACATGGAGACTACTATCTTTCGGCATATTCAAAAGAGGTACACACGTACAAGCTCTAAACGGCAGCCAAAATGATACAGTATGTTCAATTATTGTAGAGACAAAATAACTAATTTTACACATAACCATTTGTTGCTTTTTCAAAAGTTGGGTTAGCAAAAACACAAAAAGGTTATACTTACAAGGCCGCTACACTTTTCCGTTTGTGGAAGGCTTGAGCAATCGTGTACATGTAGCCCAGTTTTGATAGATAGAGTAGCAAAATCACGACTTCTATCAAAGCGTCTTTGACTGCAGTCATTCAATTTGGCACTCCTTAATATTCCGTTTTCTTTGAAAAGACATAGGTAAAATATAAATGAATTATATTTGTAACAATAATAATGGATCATTTTTTAATACTTGTTAAAATCTTATTGCCTTTTTATGCTTTATCAATTATATTTTCTGAGAATTCAAATGTATTTGCGAAAAAACTTTTACCCACAAAAACGTAATGAAAATTGCAAATATATCTTAGTACTCGCTAAATTGTTGCAATTAGTTTCTAATTTTCTGCAGTCAGTATTTCTCCATATATTCTGCCAATCGATTGATGTATACTTGTCATTCATTAACTGTACTTCGGTTTCAACACTTCTGTTTTCATTCGATAGCAAACTACGTCTAAATGTTACACTTTTTGTGTATTCGCAATCAAGATAGTGTTTCGGTTCCTCTTTTCTAGTGTCAAAATCCCAAGTTTGTTGACATTGGTGACATACTAGTATGTGTTTACATTTGTCATAATAATATCCTTGCTCCATAAAATGGCTTAGAGGAACCGATCTGTCTACAATACTTGGGAAGGACGCGAGTCTTTTAATAGGCGAATTAAAATATCCATCTTGTATCCAGAAAAGTGGGCAGCAGACGTACGGTTGTTCAGTGTACGGCGTCACTGGCACAATTAAAGTTGTATTTTGTGCAGTCCATTTGTTGTGTTGTTCGACATATTGAAATTTATATAATAGCATTTGTTTTCCAATCCTAATTTGAAGTCATTACAATGTAATGTTTCGTATTCAACTAATGTCTGTGTCATTTTCGTTAAACATAATGACAAATATTTTCTGCAGAAACAACTGGATGTTACATTTGCAGTCCATAAAACATATATGCGATACTTGATTAAACACAGTTGCACAGTTTCCACGAGAAGTCTCGTTACTTAATTCGTCGAAACATTACGCATTTACAAACACAATAACATATCGAGCTATATACCACGTGATATATACACTTCTGAATCATGTTCTTACATGTATAATCCTTTTCACTGTATACTATTATATATAGATATCCTTCAATTGGAATTAGAAAACAAGAAAACTTTGATATGTTTGTTATAAAATACACTTTCGTTTCGAACACGTATCTTTACAACGAAAGGTCAAAATATTACCGGATGCGCACAGTAAGCCTTTTAAATACACACTTACTGTGTCTATATTAGTTCCGGGTTGAAACTGACCTACTGATTATGTCATAAGTAGTTCAAAGACATGCAAAGTAACTGGGGTGTGTAAAAATTGATTGTCATACATCTATTTTTGATATTTTTTTCTGTTTTGTAAATTCGATAAAAAATATGTGTGGTAGCCAGTATAAATTACAGAAATTACTAAAGTTGAATTTTGAAATTTATATCGTATTGTTTTACTATAATAAAAATGCTGTGCAAATAATTTTTAGTATTCGTGCTTTACAATAATTAATTAGATTTTAGATTTTAAAATTACTACTGACTTGACACTGACTGTTTTTCGACACGGTTAGTCAAATGCTGTAACATTTGTTCACTATGACAGCTTCAATTCTATTGGTTTTAACGATGATAGAGTCTTGTCATTCGTTTCAGATTGGTCAGATTTCTTTTAGCGGTCTTTTCTTTCTGTCCTTATACTTCAATTGTAGATTAGTTTCCATACTTAATAGAAGCAAAAATGGCTACCTGTGTATTCCTGTTTAATTTATTTCAGGATTTGTTTATTTTTAATTTCCCTACTCCGAAATGTTGCTGATTGTTTTCTTTTTACGTTTGTCTATGTTTCAAATAGTAATTAACGTTCTTGTTGCTTTTATGCATTTATTAATGTCTTTAACCACGAGCTAGCTACCCGCACGAGTTCATTACTTTGATACCGGAGTGGTATTGTGTATAAAGCGCATGATATTAAAACCTTTAAATAGTTAATTTTTTACATAGCTGAAATTGATAACAATTAAGTACATTTAAATTGAAACTTAGCGATGATTAATTATCGAGTAGAAAAGTGTAAGGGGTGAATGCGTAATTAAAGCTATTGATAATTTATTAACGACTATTTTTATGACAATTTTGATAAAAATGCATAACTTTACTTAGATTACATGTAATAATGAAAGCAGAGAAGCGCGATCTTCTATTTCTGAGGCAAAACTTGACATCTCGTGTTACGTATGAAATGACTTAGCTTAACCGTTTTTTATTTTACTTATTGATTTGTGTCGCTACAAAAGCCTCCGTGTGGGACCCGGGGCACTAGAGATTAAGCCCACGGTTTCCTTAACTTGTAGTAAGAGGCTAATAACAGCGGCAATTGCAGTGCTTTGTTTCCTCTGCTATAAAGCTGCGACATGTTTGCTGTGTATGTAACAAACCGTGATTTTAGAGGTCGGATCCTGGTGGTTAAGAGATCACTCTTTGCGGCATGAGTTATTTCGGATGTGTGGGTTTAGATTTTAACACACCACTTTGGCCCTTACCTTAACCAGACGGAAGGCTTGATGGACCCAGTTCGTTTAATTGGCTGGTCACGCTGAATGAAAAAAAACCATCACCTAAATTGAGGCTCGTGGTCTGTTTAATCCATAAAAGAACGCGTGCATACTTCAGCTGGAACGCAAACAATTATCACCTAACCTATTGATAAAAAAATACCATGTAAGCTAGTTCAAGCTTTTCTTCCCGTTGGACTTTGTCACCAAGAATCCTACCTAAGACGAAATGATAATATTAGTATATCTTTAAAAACTACTTTATATAGAACAAATATGTAGACGAGAATGATAGAGCTGTTGGCTGCTCTATTAATTTGCAAAAGATCAAATTTTGCATGTTGATCCCAACACTAATCTTCAGTCCGTTGCTTTTAGGATATCTTTAGACAAAACGATTTCTTTATGCTATGTGTACATCCCTCCATATTCTTCTCCAATTTTAAATTAGTTGACAAACCTTACTGATCAGTACTGGCTCATATATATTACTTGGGGACTTCAACGGACACAATCCTCTATGGGGATTATTCAAGACTTTATGCATCAGGAAGATTTGCGCATTTTTAATGATGGTACAAATACATCCTGGGGATGGACCATATTCAAAATTACGCACAGAATGAACAGCTCAGTAAAAAATTAACAATTGGACCCTATATAAAGAACTCTTTAGAGAGAGAACTTTTGGCGGCATTTGTTATCAAATTTTTCAACTTAATGAAACTCTTATTTCGATTGCTGGTTAAACAATTCCTAAGACTTCGACAAATCCAAAATTATCCTAATAAACCATGGTATGTTGACAGCTACGAGGACGCTATTAAAGATCGTAAAAAGGAGAACGACGATTAAGTAAAAATCCAACCCGATATAACCTTAGCGAAGATCATATTACTATTGTATTGTATTCATTCTCGTTATTTACATGTAATGTTGATATTTTATTGCAGGGTTTCTTTGTTATGCTTCGCAAAATAAACTATCCACACTCTGAGAACTAATTGTTATATAATCAGCTCATAGAGTTCGATTAAAAAATGAATCCTTATGATCCTGGTTTAAATAGTATTTTATGCCACTCTTAGCACACTTTTTGCACAGTGTGGACACACAGTTGATCAATATTAGCAGTGCCTCGGGAGCCAAATTGTTAATGTAAAGTCTCATTTAAGTGAATCAATTTAACCAAACAAATGTAGTCATTACGAAAAGAGAATACTACTCTTAACAATGAACAGAAAAATTCCATACTTACTTAACTATTAACTGGTTGAATTAAATATATTTGTTATAGAAGAACCCAGAAAAAAAATTCAACTTGAAATTGTAGCCTTTTAGTGATTTACGCAGAAACGTCCGATGACTACTTTATCAACTCTTTTGAACATATCAATATCAATTACTGAACAAACTACAATCAGAATTTAATCTTGTTCCACTTTTACTGATCTCTGTTTATAGGAACATACATATTGCTGCCGATTTGAAATAAATAAGCTTTTACTATTCTTTAGTTTGTGATAAAGATTAAATTTTTGTAATTGGGACGATACAAATACTTCCTGTCTGTAGTTTCTTATTGTCGCTTTACTAAAATTAATAAATAACACTGGATTGGTCGGAGATGATGCTGGTAACTAGTCTTCGAATTGCGCCAGCAATGTGGTCCTTTGGTGTGTTCTCATGCATACAAATAATTCGGTTTAGGAAAACTCAATATCTGTATATTTGAATATGACAATAAAAGTTTATACGATAAATTCCTGTTAGTCTACTTTTCTAATGAAAATTTAATATCTAAGACAATTATTGTACAATAATTAATATTACAACAAAAGTCCCACAACTTAGATCGATTTCAAAGACCCGCAAAATCTATAATACACAAGAACCAATATTATTGGTGCATAATATTGTGCAAATGGATGCTGATGGAAGGATAATTGCAGAAACAGCAATAATTGCATCTCCTACTGTATATAGTCATATGTCAATTTTTACAGTTAGGCTTTCAAGAACATTTGCATATTTTTTCTGAACTGATCTTGATGAAACAAATGTATGTGTGGTTTCACTACGACAAGAAAGTTTTTATAACTTTCTTTATTTTCTTCTTACAATGTGGACAACATTCTAAACTGTGGCAACACTGGTCACATGTAACTCTGTGTCCACAATTTGTGAACAACATACATTTTTCATTTTTCTTACAAATCACACACAGAAGATTATTCTTCAATTCATTATTGATCACTTTTAGTTTTGCGGGATCTGCAAAGTAAAGCATATAAAGATGAGTTCCATATATCCTACATGTTAGGTATACTTAAAAAAAAACTACTTACAGAAGTCGTTACTATGATCCGCTATAAGAGCTTTTGTTTTCAGAAAAGATGCATGTTTTCGTAATGTTTGCAGAGAAACATGCACATAAATTCACTTCAATGTCGTTGAATTTTTCATCATTACTAAATAAGAAAACATTCAAATCAATGGAATCTTTCTAAACAAAATTCAAGACAGGATTAGCATCCGTCAATAAAATAATATTTATTTTGAAACAACTGCTTTACAGGAAGTAGAAATATCTTAACAACTAACACCATGCATATTATTCTGCGCACAGAGAGCATATTATTTGGTGGTTTCCTGGTATAACCTCTGATAAACGTCATCAACCGTTTACTGCGGGACTACATTTGTCGTCTGTCTGTGACGTTTCTAAACAAATAATTATGTTTGTAAAATAACACATGAGATCTTATTTATTTTTATACAGTCTATTTATACACTCTGGATAAAGTTGTATATTAAAATTACTGCGTTTGTACGCGAAGCTAATCCTCCATGAGAGATATATTTCATGGCGTTAACCAATGTGTGGCAGAGGTGATTGTGGTTGCCATAGAATACCCAGACTCCATTCCATGGATATTTCAGGCACGTATATAAGTAACATTTGTCATTCCATATTGACTATTCGATATACAACCAACCAAAATTTAAACGAAAACACCTCCCCAAAACCAGCAAATTAAACACAAATAGATATTTTGAACTTTTTTGACCAGCTAGAATAAAATACTCTTACTACGAATCATTTTATTATCTAGTTGTGTTTTGTTTTACACAAATGTGTTGATTTCAGACAAGATACGTACCTTATGATTTCAACGATTTAATGAAAAAGGAATTCGATTAAATCATCTCCAACTCTGCATCTGCATCATATTAAAATGCAATACCTTTACATTTTCATAAGTCGCAGTTCTCTTGGTGTGGTCAAATGATAAAATCGCAACAAATAACAAAATCGTATTATTATGAAATTCAAGGATTTTGTCGTTGGTTGGATTCGCATATATTTCCTTTACAGATACCAAACGTACAACATTTACAAAATAACATACCTGTTAAACTGTTAATAGCAGTAATGACAGGATTGTAAGGAATCTCCATCCGAAGCTCTGATCTTGCCGCATGCGAGGACAACAGCTCTTCGTTTTCTGAAAATATGTGTGTGAATATTTCATGCAATTATTTTTATGTCACATAACCGCAATGTCAAATGTAAGGCCACTACTCAGATATTGCCTGAATAAGTAACGTACTGTTTTCATTTAGATAGACAGTACAAATCAATTACCAAAGTAAAATTACTGTTCTGAATTAAAAGGATTAACCCTCTTTATCTGGGTGAAGGACTGATAGAAAAAGCCTGGCAGTGGAACAAAGTAGGTGATATTGTCACGATGCATGCGTGTTTAAAAGAGATCGAAACAAGAAAAATGCAAAAAATGTTATGTTCCAACAAAATTTTCTATACTTTTAATTGGGAGAGACTTTTTGCACATTGGTCCATCCCACTATTTGTTGTTTGTAACTATACTAAGTGTTGGCATATAGTGTAGAGGGTTTTTTGCGAGAAAAATGAAAACTGCTTACCGCGTTTGGTTCCGCTTATGCTCATTTTGTAGATCAAGAAGGGTACTTTTTGATAATTATTTCCTAAAGATATTCAGCGTTTTGAAATATGGCAGTTTTTACATTTTGAAAGGGCGGTTTTCCATACTAAAATTTGACCGGAAGTGTACTTTAGAAACAATAGTTTGTTGTCTTCTCGAAATCCTTCGGGTGATGTCGTCTGCAGTTAAGGCGGGAAAAGTTTCGCGTTTGTCCGAATACCCTTGAACGTCACGAAAGCAGACGAACATTTGTAAACATCGTAAGGTCCATTTAGACAAAAAATGGCTGACTTATTATGTAAAATTCCCGTAGCAAAAGTAAAGGACGATTAGTAACAACTTAACAACAGAGGTATATTATAAAACAAGGACAGGTTATCGTATCTACATTTTTTCTACTGAATTTTCGTAATAAAAGGTTAAAATATAGAATAATGAAAAAATGCATGCAAACAAATTTTTCCAAGGGGCTTGGTATTTAGTATAGTTCACATCCTGAATATATAGCTACAGTATTCTTCACCGGACGTTACGCAAACCATTCAATCGATCCATTATTGACCTTTGTAAACAACTTCGTCTTCCTTTTCTTCCGCATGTAACTGACACATTATTTTATAACATTTCTGATAACAAAAGTATTTTGATAAGACTTACTGTCAGATGGTTCTGCTAATCCAGCGGCTGTATTTATTGGTGCCAGTTGACTCTTGATAAGAAAAAAGTGTATCTGTAAATCCTTTACTTTTAAACTCAGAACATATTAATACAATTATAACAGCAACAGTCAATAAAGATTTTTATTATATGACTGACATTTATTTTGATTTTGATTGGCCCAGGGTATCATGAAAAGTATTGTGCAGACGGTGTGTTAACCTCAAAGTAGATAAAAATAGACTGATATAAAAGTTTTGACTTTTGAGTAGCTAAAAATAGAATATTTATCACTTTTCAGTAGTTAAAAATAGAATTAAACAATAGGAAATAAGCATTAATTTGATTGGTTGAATTAAAAACATCAGCCAATCAAAATCATTCTTTTAAAACATTGTTTGTTGACATTGTTTCAAAATGGCTGACGAGCAGCAGCAGACAAGGTTTGCTGTCAATTAACAGGAACCTTTTTTTGCCAATTTGTCATAATTGCTCTAATATTACTCTAAATTTTAATTGGAAAATATTAATTTCTTTCAATTTAAAATGTGATAGTTTACTTATGTTATTGTTGAAATAAATAATTATTGTTATCCTTTTATTATTAGACTTCCAGTGTAAAAGTCATATAATAAAACATTCATCGACTTTTAAATAGGTTAATACCTGGTTTTATCAACCCTTAAAAAATAATATCCACACTCGCCGTTGGCTCGGTTGATATAATTTTTTTCAGGTTGATAAAACCAGGTATTAACCTATATCAAAGTCAATAAATGTATAATCTTGTTAGTCTAACGGATTTTTCGCAATCATAAGAGTCTAATTAATAAATATTCAAAGGATAAAAATTCATATAATAGTGTAATAGTAGAAATATAGAAAATTAATAGATTTTCCAAGTTGTCGAAATAATTCGATCTTTACACTGTTGCAAGTTGGGTAAAGAAGGTATTTGTGATATTAAAATCTTCGAGTGACGTCGTCAAATTTTCAAGTACAAAATTCAACGTAATGTGGCTACTTTTAACAGTCTTTTGCTCAAGCGTGACAAGGTTAAAACAGTGGAATAGATTTAATACAACGAATCATATCTTTGAATTAAAATTTCTATTCGACACATACGAGAAAGTACATATAATGTTGATTATCATAGAAACGTTAAATATTCAGTGTACACAAATTTATGACTTACAAAAAATTGCATCAATACGCAAAGGTTTCCTTACAAAGAATGTGATTACCATCAAGATGGAACCAAGAACGATATAATTAAAATGTATGCGTTTTGTTCATTTATTGATAAATTACCTCGTATTTCTTTTGAACATTTTTTATATATCGAAAGCCTTTCATTTTTATGAGGTATTTGCATGTAGAAAACCATCGTGCGTGTTCTTCCCAAGGAATATCGCCTGGTTCCCAATTTTTTAGTCCACCGTCACAGTAATGACATCTTACGACATCAGTTTCACCTTGTCCGCAGAAACATTAATATTTGTAATGTTTTAATTTATATTCTACCAACAATTGATTAATTATCAATTCATAATTGGTTGACTATTGTATATAAAGAAAGACTATTGTATATATGATAAAAGACAAAACTCATTTAATACAAAAATACATGAATATTTGTAATGTTTGAACGTCGGAAGATTCAAAACTTAACGTCTGAACGTCTGGAGTTCCATACTACTTTCATATGATCCAATAAGAAGAATTTATCAGCATGAAATGATTTTAACAAAATCTTATACGCATTCAGATGTTTGTTGGTAGTATTAATTATTTAATTGAAACGTTTTTACCGACATATTAAAACCGAATGATACATTTATGCGAGTGTGCGTTTTATTGTTCAAATCCTTGTTAGTTCTCTGGAAATCCAAATAATATAATCACCATCATAGAACTGAAAATTGCAAAAACTATTTTTTTCTGTCTGCATAGGTATACAAACAAATATTACCTGTGTAAAAAAATCCTGCGTCAGCCAATATATGAGGAGTTTGTTCAATATCGTCTCTCCATCCATCAAATGTTGCTAATCTAGACGTCATGTCGTCAAAAGCAGGATTCTTTGGTTTATATAGCTAAATTATTTAATTCAATTTTTCTATGTTATAATTTTGGTTTAACAGATCGTGCTTCCTGTATATTATACGATATTTGTCAATTACATAAAGTGTTCACTGATCAACCTATGTGTACTATGTGGAAGGGTGTCTTCAGTGGCCGAGAGGTTACTGAACACAAAATAGCTGAAAGATTGCTGAAGGTAGCGTTAAACACTAATCAAAGAAACAAATGAACAACTCTGTGGGGTTATGGAGATTTTTTCAGCCGGAAATAAATTCCATTTCAAAGCAAAAAAGTGATTTTTATTTTATTGATTCATAATACACCACTGCGAATCTCGGACGTAAAAAGTATTAACTTAGGATAAAAAATTCAACGAGAAAAAATCTCATTATTCATTATTAAATCATGTTTTTATTGGTCTACCATTTTTGTTCAATTTTCGATGAACGAATCTAGCGTATGAATACATGAATATTTGTTTTAGTATACAGAGCTTCTTTGGAACAAAATAAATGGCTTAAAATTGAATTTTATTCTTAAATGTGTGGGGGGGATTAACAGGAATAAAAGCTGTTTCTACGAAATTCATCGGTGTATAAACTCACACAAACGTTACAAGAAAACACGCCTTTGAGTTAGATGGTCTCGTTCATATAATGAAGAATTACTGCAAAACAGCTTTTATTCCTATACTAAAATAACTATTATTTCCTAAATATTTAAAATTGAATTGTGTAGAAACAGTAACAGTCGTTTACCTTTATCCAGTCACTCTGTATGCTGTCTATAAATTCTTGACCTTTTTGGTTTAGTAAAAACCAACATTTAGGATTATGTCGCGCATGCTCTATCCATGGGTTATCATTAGCTGACCATTCTGACAATCCGAGGTTACAACAAAAACAACGTACCACATCTTTTTCGCCTGCAACAATGTATATACAGATTACATTAACAGTTTTATGTGAATTAGGACACGTTATTTTTGACTTAACTCAGAATTTGCTCGTGCAAGTACTGAATTCTTTCCTTCTACATTTAGAATACTTGAGATTTTCCTACAATTATTAGTAAAGAAATCTCTACTGATCTACATGCACCTAAAGGGTTAATCATGAGGCTACAAATAAAATACCGATGCGTGATCAAAAGATCAAAATCCAAATCCTAAGTACAAAATTAAATTGCCATTACTAATGTAAAATTCGTCAGAACAACACCCCCACCCCCTCACCATCCTACCATTAAAACGCATTAAACAATTTTCACGTAATTATTATTGATAAACGTCCTTAAATATTGGCCTTAAATTAAGGAAAATTTTCTTTTAAGGTAGATTAAGGAAATTTTCTTTTAAGGTAGATACATGTAGTAGAGATTTAGTTTTCATGCAAAGAACGTTTTTTTTTTCTTGCGTAAAAATGTTTTGCTTTCAATGAATTTTAGAATAATACAGTGTATCTAATGATGGTACTATGTAAATAAAATACTAAATTGCATATTTTTTTACTGTAATCTTGACAACGTTTTTAAAATGGTGTTAATTACACACACGTACAATGCGAAGCCTATTATGCGACGAACTAAATAATTTCATTATTGTTTAATTGTACAATTTTAAAACACAGTCAAATATTTTAACTTCCTTTAAATACTCTAAAGCTGAGCAACATTGTCACTTTCATATAACCTAACTTATTTCAGCACGTGACTGTTTGTTGACGTCATAATTATATGTATTGATTACGTTGACTATACTGGATTCTTAGGCAAACAATAAGTGACGACACTAATAATTACAAATTGCAAATATTATGTGACTACTTGAAAAGTATTGTTTTTGTTGTTTCTTTTCATACTATTGAATTTAAAATATAAAAGTTGTTTTCAATTGTTGGTTAGAATATTGGATATAGACGACTTTGGGTGGGTTTACGCTGTATACATAAACGCGGTTTTTTTTTTTGGCGTAAACCGACCCAAAGTCGTCTATATCCAATAATCTAACCAGCAATTGAAAGTCGTTAGACATTTAAGGACCGTATTCAATTGTTGGTTAGATTACTGGATATAGACGACTTTGGGTCGGTTTACGCCAACCCAAAGTCGTATATATCCAAAAATCTAACCAACAATTGACATTTTTTTAAATTTTAAATTCAGTATTATGAGAAGAAATAACAAACCAATATTAACAAGTAGTCAATAATGTTTTCAATTCACAAATTTTAGTGTCGTCGCTTGTTGTATGCGGAAGAATTCATATACATGTATATTCAACGTCATCAATACATATAATTATGACATCAACAATCAGTCACGTGCTTAAATACCAAGTAAGGTTATACGAAATGGACAATGTTGCTCAGCTGTCGAGTATCTAAAAGAAATTAGAATATTTAATAGTAATAAATGGTACAAATTTAAAGAATAATTATATAACATAAATGTTCCAACTAGGAAGATGTTACATGTAGTTATTTGATACAAGAAATATACAAAGGAAAAGCCAATTCTCCATGTGTGCTTTCATTTATAGTTTTTCTCACTGTACTCACTATCGTTCTTTTTTGTGAGTATTGTAACCCTTAACTTTATTTGTATGTAGTTTTGAATACTTATACACGTGCAAAAATAGTGCATGTTATGTAAAATAGAACGAGATATGTTTTAAACGTTAGGAAAAGACCATTTAACTTGAAAGGGGGGGGGGTCTTCGTTTTTTGTTTTGGTCAGAAAAAATATTTATTTTTTGAAGGCGTCGCGACAGAATTTTTTTTTTATTATTAGCATTATTTTACATAGCAGAAATCCTTCTTCGGAATATCTTTTTTCTTACCCTCTGCTTCCAAAATATGTTTTCATCAAAAATCATTTTCAAAATATGTTTTAAGGAAAAAACCAAGGCCCCACCCCCTGCAAGTTAAATGGTCGGTCCCTTACTTGCATGCGTTAAAAATATTTCAGTGATTTGCCTTTATATGGTTATGTTACGAGATATATCGTTCATCTTGAATGCAATACGTTAGTATGGAGAAAGGAAGAAGATATTTTCTAAATACTATTTAAGTATGCATGTGTTTCAACTCGGGAAATTTTAATGGCAAATATCACATGATGGAACTGTCACGTTAAGATGCTTTATAAATACAGACCAAAGAAAAGGACAACCCGTTGGTCAGACATTTCAGTAATTGCTAAAATTCAGAAATTGCTTTATCTTGCCTGTGTAAAAGTAACCACTTTCTGCTAGTAAATGTGGTGACTGTTTTGTAGATGATGGCCAATTTTTATAAGAAATGAATCTCTCCTGGAAATGTCTGAAATTAGGAAACATAAATTGCGGTTCATCATGTTGAAGCGTAGACTTGTGTGCTAAAGAGGCTGAATCTTGATCTACGTCAACTGATGGACAGGAATTAGTGGTGTTAATGTTGGTCTTTTCTGATGCTATATTTCTTTGCAAATTATTTGCAGCTCTTCGGACTAGCTCGGCAGATTCTAATAACGCCGTTGGCTTTTGTGTGATCAGTGTATTCGTAACATCAAATAAGGTTCCTTGTGAGTCCAATGACGACAAATTATTTGATAATGAGTTATATGTCCTAGGCATTCTGGTTTCATAATGGACTGCATTCGATATCCATTGTTGTAATGTTTCTGGTTTTTTCGAAAATCCATTACTGCAGTTTGAAGGCAGTTGAACATTTTCATGTAGGCCATTCGGAATTTGTTGTATGCTGTCAAACGAGGATGAAGATGGTAATACAATTAAATGTGTTCGATCGTCACTGCTCTGTAATCTTTGATAAAAAGAACATTGTTCACAAGACTGATTGGCCTCCGTGATAAGATTCGTTTGTGTTTTTTTATTTAAAAATACATTTTGTTTTGAATAACTTTGCTTGCAATTGCAAGCTAGTTGTAGTTCATTTACTCTACTCTCAGATAATATAGTATTATAATGCACGGAGCATGTGTTGAATTTAGTAACTTCTTCCGCGTCATTACAAGATGGCTGCACAGTTGTGTTTTGAGATCTTATTTCAGCACTGTCCTCATATATCTCTATTTCAGTAACACGATTACATAATCTGTTATTAGTGTGAAGTATATTGATTTCAGATTGATTCCCGTTGATTGCTGTTGTTTCTGGAGCATGACAAAGAGCTCTTTCTTCTATTTCATCTTTCGGACCGTTTTCTCTTAAATATTCACAGGAAGGATTCACTCGAAAATGAACGACTTCCGGTTTTTCGCCCATACTCCATTGGTCAACCGATGTTTCGACTCTACAATAGACACACTGCACTCTAGTCCCATCTCCAGTGTACACAAAACCTGCATTAGCTAGATGCAGAGGCCAAACTTGTTTTCTTAATGGCCAATTCGAGAAAGTGTTCAATCTTCGTGACACATTGTCCATACTAACAGTTTAACATATATCCATGTGGTTGACACAATTGTTTCCTAACATTTCTCTTTATATATTTATTCCCTTGTGTTGCATAAACGTTGTCGTTTCGAGTCTCTATAATTAATTACATTTTCGGAATTTTCTGCAAATGAGCCAACAGCTTCCATAGATAACGGCGAGTTCCAAATATTTTTATTTCGTGTTTGGTGCAAGACCAAAACAATTTCTTTGCTACAGCTATTTATGTGTGGCATTAGCAGAAATAATCTATGACTGCGAATTCTGCAAACACTTGCTATGCGTTACTTTTTCGTATAATCAGGTCAGCTGAAGGTCGTGTCCATTCATTTCACTAACTTCCATTAAGCTTGCTTCCTTAAAAAACACCAACACACAATGAATATGCATGGATTTTCAAATATTATTTAGCAAGGATTCGATAATCGCAAAAAGTCTTGATGAGAATTAAACCAAACTTTCAATATTTATTTTCGAACTTTCACCAATAAACGAAAGAGGAAGTAAATTAACATGACACCGAAAAAATACTGACTTTTTGAAAATGGTTAATTACCAGTACTCCAGAAAAAGTTTTTTTTGTAATTAACCCAATTATCTCGACATTGATTGTGCACAAAAATGAGTTTTAACACAACTCTTACGATTATACAATGTATGCAAACGGATTAAATATGGAAAGTTATGCAATGTTTTACAGCAATTCATACAAAGCGTTTTATTCTGATTTTCTATTGTACATAATTATTTAGAGGTTTAGATTATTACAGGTGTAGATATATTGTTATTCCCAAAAGTTTTAGTTGGCCTGGTATCCATATATGGTATGCTCAATGGGTTTGCTGCTTAATAAATTTGTAAAATAACTGCCAAATAGAACCACAAAAATTAAGTTACAATTTATAATCGTTCATGCAGAATAGAACGACAGATTATTGTGATGCTTGTCTATTTCTATTTGATATACAAATGTGATCGTTTATAGTGATTCGGAATTACGCGTTTGTTATTTATTCACTGATTTCAGCTTTTGTTTTTAACGTGGAAAATTGTAAGTTCATATCAAATTTGTCCGCAGTATATGCTGGTGAACACCGTCTAATTACGTGATGAACGGTGAATGTTTACACTTGAAATAAGACAAAAAATATGTAAAGGATATACTACGTTTCAAAGCGGTATATATATGATAATCTTGAAAGCATAATAATGAAAGCATATTTTCAGGGAGACTATCGGTCCTTCTTCGCC
Organism: Limnoperna fortunei; assembly: GCA_944474755.1. NCBI lineage: Eukaryota > Metazoa > Mollusca > Bivalvia > Mytilida > Modiolidae > Limnoperna > Limnoperna fortunei. Next base: position 45,495,661 of record OX104118.1, on the reverse strand, counting down.
CCACGGCTTCCGATTCGTTATAATTTAATATTATTATTTGATAATTTTCCTGTATTTTAATTTGTCCAAAGTCTACCACGTGATATTTTGTATTTTGGCGGATTGACTGATTAATTGCGGATTGACTTTTGCGGATTGCACGGTTACTAAAAATAGAACAAAAAATTCCCAAAATTGTGTGACGTTTAGAAATCAGCCAATCATATTTTACATCCGGCTATCAATAAAAAAAACCATTGACAGTGTTGAACACAAAAGGTTTGTATCCTTTAATAATGATGAGATATACTTTTTATTTTTATTTTTATTTATTAATATTTTTATGTAACAAATTAAAATACAGCAAAATTATCAATTAATAATATAAAAAATACAGCCTTTCATTTAGTCAATACAAGTTATATATATCGACCTCGAGTTATATATCGACCTCGGACTACGTCCTCGGTCGATATACATCTCTCAGTCGATATAAACTTGCATTGACTACGAGAAAGGCTGTATTTGTATAATATCGCAAAAGATCAAAATGTAGAAACTTTTTATGAAAACAAATATGGTTACAATAACAAAGAGTTTTTTTTTATTTTGTTAAAAAATTAAAATTTGTTTTTTGCAAATTTAAAATTTAAACGGCCAACCATAGAAATGTTACAGCATCGTACACTGAATTTTCCTTAAAGAAAATTACAGAAAACCACTAAATCAAATGAAACAAATTTATTACTTACGTTCGCCACCTCTTTCTTAAAAGATGCGAGGCAGTGTTAAAGCGCTATTTTACTCAATATACAATATACTCGATACAATATGAAAAAAGCAACGAAAAAGATCAAAATGTAGAAACTTAAGAGGACGAACGAGTCATACTATACCAAGAAATCCGCTAAATATTTGCGGTTGTTTAAAAGTCAACTGCTTGTAACAAAATGAACCTTTAGGCTAACTTGTTATTTCTGGTCCTTTGGCACTTTATATTTCATCATTTCCTTTTTCGTTTTATTCCTTGTTTAAACGGCAAAATTGACTGGGGATTTTCTAAATATGGTTGAAAATTTACAATTATCATAAAGAGATAAAAATTGACACATTTAACAGAAAATGTTAGATTCAGTTATTTCTCGTGGATTTGTACATGTACACAATGAAAAATTTAGGATACAGTGTACAAATAACATACACTGTCACCTAATATGTCAACGCATCTGTAAATTAAAGTGTATACGAAAATGATTGACTGCATGAAAGTGAAAATGAAACACGAGCACATCCACCACCCACACCTGTCTCATCTTCAATTCATGTCTATTAAAACCATTCGATCAGTTTGCAATTAAAATTAACCCCAGGAATATAAATAACCGAAATAGAAAACAAGTAATTGTAATATTTTTTTTAACAAACTGTCATAACTCACTTTTAAAATTAGTTTTTTTGTTGACACCTGCAAAAGGGTAAGGATGAATGTCATAACTTAAAACAAAATAACAAGAAAACTTACATAGCACTGGCTGTTAATTTGTCCCTTTTCAAAGATCCACCACAGATGTGATTGGAAATGTTCCAAGAAACGATTTAAAAGTGGACTGTCCACTAATCTATTTTTACCCAACAGGTTTTAACAAAGGGGTTGTCTCAAACTATCATGTCATCACGTAGTTAATTCTGAAATGTAAACTAATTTGTGTTGTTTGAGTGGTGTTAACTTTCTCCCTATATAATATATCAATCGAGCGGCATATTGGGAGAAACTTGGTATTTTTGTTGTGGAAACATATATTATTCAAATTAATAGAATGAAGAAAATATCATATAAGGCCTTTAAAAGGTTTCTTACAAGAAAATACATGAATGGGGGGGGGGGGGTCCGGTCCATGATCAGTACTTGTGGATAACACACGTACGTTAGCACGGGACCTGGTCGATTGGAGCTTCGTTCTTGTCGTCAAATAACTATTTTCTACATAAATTCAACTGTCATAAAAAAATGTATCATTAGGTACATAAATTAAAAAGCAAACAAATTATCGTGTTTTTGTTCGCTTATTATAAGCATATGTATATTAACGAGTGCATGAGCTACTCGTTGTTTTAAAAATAACATCATTTACATGCAGTTTGTTTATAGTTATTGGATGCAAATAACAGCAGTAAATCGGCCATGGGAGGGCGGGGGGGGGGGGGTAACTTGGTATATATAGTGTAATACTGATGTGCGGCCCCGAATATATGAAAAGGTAGCTTTTTTATTGAAAACTATATCATTGGGTAGTAATGAAATGATCTAAATATATTCATGCCTCAATTCTCATCTTAAGACAATGTAAACCAAGATGATTTTACAAACAAGGTGTTACATAAACATCACTTTATCATTTTTGTAGTGAATGGACTATTTTGTCAATAATTAAGGGTGTGCAGTAATAAAAATATATGAATAGGTTGACTTTTTAAATCCGTCCACAGACCTGTACCTGAAAGTACCCCTACTTACCACCACCCCACCCCACCATCCCCCGTGAAATCGGTTCTTCGATTCTGAGCTATATACGACCTGTAAATTGATACAGTATATAAATATTACATGTCTGACAGGGTGACAGTAAAATTGTCAACTTGAGGAAATACTGTCAACCGTGGGTTCGCCTCGGTTGACAGTATTTCCTCAAGTTGACAATTTTACTGTCACCCTGTCAGACATGTAACATTTATTTTATTATACCGAAAAAATATTGAAACCATGAACAACTTTATTCAATAATGGTATTTAATTGATGTAATATTGGTAATGAAACAGCAATTTAACAATAAAAGTAAACTAACAGTATCCAGATCTTTAAATCTACCTCGTTTGTGGTATAAAAACGTTTGTTGCTTGACATTATTGTCGTCTGTTTACAACGGAAATGTAAAAATAGATATTGCGCATGCGCGAATGGTATAGTATAATTTTAGAACATTCTGTAACTACGGTAGCGGGAGACAGTATTTTTCGCGAGTGACAGTATTTTTCAGACAGTAAATTTTTTTTGACAGTACTTATATGTTACGGTGGCCTATGGAAGATTAACATTGTAAATGAAATTGAGGTATAATAAAAGATTAATTGGTTCTTTCATACTCTTTTGGGAAAAACCGGTTGATCTTTAACGAGTGATAGAAATTTTATGTCTTTTCGCGAGTGGAGCTCAGCGAAACGATCCAAAGACATATAAAAATTTCTATCACGAGTGAAAGATTACACGTGCTTTCCCAAAAGCGCATGAAAGTACCTATTTCTTTCGTAAACCAACAACTTTCACATCGCTATATCCTATAGACTCTCCATTGTTGTAGACTCCATTGTCTCTGACATCCAATCAGAACGCCGGAAACAAGAACGTCACACAAGAACGTTGTTATGCTTCCATACCAACGTTCCTGTTTCTGGCGTTTTGATTGGATGACGCGGCAAGTAGAGATGTGTGCGCGTGAGCTCATCTGTACTGGGTCATCTGTACCAGAAATCAGCCATTTACAGAAGAAAATGAAATCTTGTTGATATGCCTCAGATGTAATGATTTCTTTCAGAAAAAAAACTAACAACAGTAAATCGTCTCTTCCATTAAGCAATACGACCTGATAATTGATACAGAAAATATTGACAACTCAGACAACACTATAGTATGTGTTCTACTGTTTCACATCGTCACGAGGTATGAAGAACGAGCCCAGCCTAATTAAAATCTTTGACTTGCAACCCCACTTTCTCAATTGTCGTTGCTTCTGTATAGTGACAAGAAAAAAGGGGGTGGTCTACGTTAAAGATTTAACGTTTGCACGGGATCATGATCGTGACGTTTTACATCGTAAAAGACAGTATGAAGGACTGATGAACGTTTCCGGACGATACATGCGCGTCTCTTAATGTAAGGGAGGAAACTCTAACATAACTTTATTTTTGTCTGAAAAGTTCTAAACACATACTGGGACTAAACTATGATTATATATATATTGATTTATATATTCCTGTCACAACAGAACGTGAAATGTTTGCATAATAATACAGACGCAATAATTTGAAGAAAAGGTCATTTATTCATTTCAGACAAAAAAAGGTATATATTAATAATTATCGATACTAAATAATTGTTTAATAAGCGACGATAAAATGCAAAGATGAAATAATTCCACACAACAATTCTTTTATCTATCCTAAATCTATTGTTAGGTCATTAATCTAAATTTTTTTTAAAATATTGCCAAACGCATCGCCGAAAAGCCAGTAAATATAAGAAAGTTTATTTATTTTTCAATTTTTATGTAGATACTTTAACGACTTTATTAAACTTCCTAGTGCATAATAAAAAAAAATCTAAAGGGAAAAACCTGGTACACGTGGTCGCTTGATTCGTTGGCAAAGAAACAATCACTTAATTACATGGTTAAATAATACATCAACAGATTGTCTAAAAAAATAAAACATACCATATCAAATTTGTATAACTGCTGACATATGTGATAATAAACTTTCCACTTGAAATGATTAATATACAAATAAATTAAATCTATCAACAAATAATAATAAAAATAAAATTGGATACCGAATTAAGAAAAATATAAGTAGTAAACTTCTTTACACGTGAAATAAAAAACATACGTACGGGCAACAATAAAAACAGAGTTTTTAAAATAAGAGAAAATAAACCTACTTACATGATCCATCTAATAAACCTTAAATATAAGAAGTGGGTGCTGCGCAAACAGGATGTCATGATTAGTTGCTAATTGAAAATAGAAATTAATAAATCGGATTTTCCTTATTATAAACTATGTGGTTTTATGTAAGTAGAATATCGACGACAGTAAATGAATTATTTTATCGAAGGGTTAATTTTTTTCTTCATCTGTGGATTACAGAATTTCCTCTGTGCACAAGTTATAATCTGCGTAGCGTATTATATTCACGGGGGGGGGGGGTAACTTGCTATATATAGGGTATAACGGATGTGCGGCCCGAATGGGTCACATTTTTACCTCTCCAAAATATATAAAAGGGTAGCTTTTTTCATTGAAAAATATATCATTGGGTATAATTGTAAATTATTTAAATATATTCATGCATCAATTCTCATAAGCCTATGTAAACCACAGTTATTTTATAAACAAAGTGTTCCATTAACATCACTTGATCATTTTGATAGTGAATGGACTATTTTGTCAATGGGGGATGTGCAGTAATAAAATATATGAATAGGTCTGATTTAATAATTCAATATATGATTGGGTCCTGTTTTAAACATCCGAAAATATATGAATAGGGTGGGTTTTCAAATCTCTCTCCGCAGACCTGTACCTAAAAGTATCCTTAGTTACCTCCCCCCCCGTGATTATATTAAATGTGCACAACAGAAATTTATAACGGCCCCGCCACTTTGTGGCGTACGCCCTATAGTGATCAGTCCGTCCGTCCGTCCAAAACTAATCGTGCCCGGCCTGTATCTTTTGAGGCAGGCTTTTGATATTTGGAATGTGGGTGATAATATCAAGGCGATGTGTCGCATACTGTGGTTGATCAACTTTGACCTTGAACTTTGACTTTAAGGTCACATTATTGCTTTCTGCATGACAAATTCATGTCCGGTCTGTAACTTTTTTATCTTCCAAAGTAGGATTCTGATATTTGGAATGTGAGTAGATAATATCAAGGCGATGTGTCGCATACCATGGTTGCTTACTTTTGACCTTGAACTTTGACCTTAGGTCACATTTATGCTTTATGAATGACAAATTCATGTCCGGGCTTATCTTTTTTTATCTTTCGAGGTAGGCTTTTGATATTTGGAATGTGGGTAGATAATATCAAGGCGATGTGTCGCATACCATGGTTGATGACCTTTGACCTTGGCCTCAAGGTCGGCGGGGCCCACAGAGATGGGTACCATCTCACTGATGTCTAGTTATTCCTTAATGGGGAAAATATTTTTTGTAGTTTTTACTTATAGACAAATTTCAACATTTAGATAAACTCAACAATTTAATTTGTGTAAATTTACATTTTTAAAAAAGGTTCAACCAACAAATTTTAAGTGGTCCACGGAGTAATATAGTACGGTCTGCGGAATAATATAGTACGTCACATGATATTTTTTTCAGTCCTTTAGGAAACAATATTAGCCAATCCAAAATATTATTCTCGTACACTTTATTTAATATTTATTGTGCATAAATCAACAATAAGTAACACAATATCATAACAAACAAATGACACGTCAATTCAGTGTGTATCAGTAACAACATTATAATATTATATGTACATATGTATAGTTCTGTGGGGCCTCGGGGACTGAAAGGTATTGCCAGTCATTTAATGTGATCATTGGTATGTCAAAACTGGGTACGTGAGTTAAAGCCTGACGTGGAGTAAGGATTGCCGGTTTTCCTGTCGAAATTTGGCGGTTAGGACCCCCGGCCTCCCCATTGGGTGAAATCTATCGGATTATCACGCGTCTTAATGCGTATTATAACTTTTTTAGAATTTCTAAATTATACCGACAGCCTGTAATATCTAGAAACACTGGAGGATTTTTGTTTTGGCGTTCCCAACATTTATTACTTGAGATTCACATAAGGTAAACTATCATATTGAAGCTTATAAAATCATTGTCTCCCTTCTACGTGGAAATTTCTTGTGTCTGTAGCATTTCATAAATACAAATGTACATGAAAATTTAATGATCCTTTATTACTCGAAATGACAAGATACTTACTAAAGCAAACCCGAATCATGAACATAATTTCAAAGATATGCGTTTTTATAGTATATTTCAACGGTGTGTTCCCCGAACGCCTACTGGATAAAAACAACACCTCATTAGGTAGGGGGATTAAGGGGCCTATTTAGGGGAATGCCATAATTAGTATACCTGTAGTTACCTTGAAAACAAACAAAAAGAAACACCAGACTAATTTTCTTTACAAATTTAAACATGACATAATTTACGACTATGTTCTGAAAATGAATTACAGAGTTCAGTCCAGAGAGAGTCTCCATGTTGTTGATAGGTTTTGGTTTTTAGGTTATCGTAATACGGCAATCATAACATCGGACCATAGTGCAGTTTTGCTGCAAAAACAGTCAAAATTGTACGTCCCTACCTAACCTAACATATTTTTCAAGCAGTCAAAATTAAGTTCAAAATTAGTTCTTTCCATTTCGCTAGTGTATTGCTCGTTAAAGTAAAGTAGTCTTGTGTCTATTGTGATGGGAAATATTTTACTTTCTAGATGAGTACTGCAAGCGCTGGGAATATTAATACGCATGTACACCGTGCAGGCATAGCAAAAGGCAGACGCTTTACTAACCTGATCCGCAATATCAATAAATAAGAAATACCTAAAATGTCACACCAAAGGACTAATTAGGCAAACAAGACACATAAAACAATAAAGATCTTATCTTTGTCTTGTCTCGTGCTTTAGACGTGATTTAACTAAACACTTAAAACTGTCTTGTTTAAAAAAAGTCATTTAATGTATCTCCTTACTGATACCTACTGCTGGTACAAATCTTCATAATTAGATAGTTGGTAGATTTTAAGATAGCACATTCTATTATTGGAGGAAACACTTTTAAAACTAGGCAGAATTTAACTGCCGTTATCATGGTTATAATCCGAAGTTAGTTTTGTGATTTGTCGGATTAATCTCGCCAGAAAAGCGAGGGTACGATCATTCGTTCTATTTTAAAACATACTTATGAATAAATAAATGTAATTTGATATACGTGTACAATAATATAGAATATTATGGTTAGCCGACGATGTACCATGCATCATGCACATGACATTGACACGGGGGAGTGGGGGGGGGGGGCCTCTCCAAAATATATGAAAAGGTAGCTTGTTTCATTGAAAAAAAATAATTGGATAGTTGTATATTATCTAAACATATCTATGCCTCAATTCTCATCTTAAACCCATGTAAACCACGGTGGTTTTACAAACAAAGTGTTCCATTAACATATCACTTGATCATTTTTGTAGTGAATGGTCTATGTTCTCAAGGTGAATGCGTAATAATAAAATATATATTAATACGTCTGATTTAATAACTCAGTATATGATTAGGTCCCGTTTCATAACGGCCTAAAATACTAGTACAGTATATGAAAAGGGTGGGTTTTCAAATCTCCGTCCGCAGACCTGTACCTAATAGTATTCCTAGTTACCCCTCCCCCCTATGAACATCGAAAAAAATATAGCTACCTAAATATATTAAAGATTTTACAGTACTACTACGTACTATATACAGTTACTTCGTAATAAAACAACCACTTACATACCCTTATCTATGTTCCACAAGAACGTATATAAATCCGCTTTAGTCGAGCTCCCTTACATTTCTTTAGTTTACTTTTTTCTGAGATAATTTCCGTTCTTTGTTCAACTATTGAAGTGACTAATTCTTTGTCTATTGTTGTTTAAAAAAAATCGATTTATCTCCCTTGTGCACAACCACCAGATATAAATTAAAACAGGCACAAACTGATACAAGAAAACTTTTGATGCAAAGCATCAGTTCACCGCCGATGTATTTTGCATTCTGCACGATTTTGTCAAAAAGATTTGATAATAATTTTACGGGACGCATTGTAAAGCACGTTTATATCTATGTTGGTTTTTTTAACATGAAAGCAGGCGTAGCAGGCATCTAAGATTTTCAATCGAACTATAATACACACTTTCTATGGACTATCTAATGATATTCGCTTAGAAAGCATTGAAATTTCACAAAGAAGGCATTTGAACTTTCCCCCTATAAAGTTCTATATTTAAAGCTATGAGGTTGTGGCTAGTTTGAATTGGTGATTTATAAATTTGCGCACATGTAATCTTTTGTCATATATTGAATCATAAATATACTTAAATTTAAACTAATATTCACGTGGTTCAATTAAATTATTGACATAACATTTATTTATTGAATGTTACAAATATCAGCGGACTGCGGAATTGTATACACAAAATAGCCTTTTATTCTGGTTTCCGATTTTTCAAAGCTACGCTCGTCGATAGAGCTATCACCTAAAGACAAAGTACCAGGATAAAATGGGTCTCCCTGCATTATTAACTTCCGTAAGTAGAATACCAACAAAACTTATTATTACATGAAACTTTGATATCACCCAAGCATTTTGCAGGCGATCCTAATATACTATCTTGATTTTTCACTCAAGTTAAATGATTGACATTATTTGTAGCAAAATTCTGTTCATTTATGGTAACTAAGTGTACTTCGAAATATTTTCTCCTTTATCCATCGTTAGCAACGAAAGTGAATACGATAACAAATTGTTTTATTATTTTGTTTCCTTTGTTTGTGTATTTGTTAACGCCATTTCCAGTAATTATTTAGCTTTATAATAAGCTGGGGAACCGGGTGAGATCTCCCAATTTTCCAACGGTTCTTGTATTGTTTAAAAGCTGTGTTTAACGCCAGTTGCAGCAATTTTTCAGCTGTATCATATTTTTATTAATTAATTTTTCTTATTATTTTTTTTATTTATCACTTACTTTATTATATTTTCGGTGCGGTTAGTGGAGATGAAGTCAGTGTACTCAGTGAGACCTCCACTGTTTGTTTGTTTAAATGATGATGTATAACATCATTTTCAGCAATTTATCAGCTATTTCATGGCGTCCAGTTTTATTGGGGGAAGAAGCCGGAGTACCCTAAGAAAACCCCCGACCTGCGGTAGGAAAACAGACTGGCAATACTTGTCAATTAAGATTGGAGTCGAGTACACCCTGCCCACAACCTAATATTTGAATTAATTTCCGGTAAATAAAAAAATTGTATCAAAGCACATATTAATTCATTTGATAGTTTACTTTTAATATAATGAAATATGATTTTTTGCGCCATTGCAGACATTTCGAATATTATATATATATAATTTAATTTGCTTTGTAAGCTGAAATCTGATTGGTCAATTCAAATCGGGCAACCCATATTATAAGAAATAACTTGCGTGACCTATGACCTATTGTAACGCCGTTAAAATTCAAATAGTTCCACGACGTCATCGACGTTTTTACCGCAAAAATTTATAAGATTTATAGTTAAAATTAAATTATAAGGAATATTTCAAATTTCTGATATTAAATTTCAAAAGGGTAGCCTCAAGTATAGAAGGTTTTTCTCTTCTTCGTGGAAAATTTCTCTGCACATTCCAGGGCGGAAGCGTGGTTTCTTGCATGCATATGAATGATTAAAGTACCATTCAAGGCTCATTCTAAATCGTATGTACATGTAATGCATTATTGCAGCTTTATACGCAAACAGAAGAAGCCGCAACGGGCAGTTGATATTAATATTGAACCAGTCTGAACTAATTCATCCAATGTCCAATGTATTATTACTTACTATTTCTTTCTCTGTATCATCAACTTCAAATTCTGCACAATACTGAGTGTCTTTAAAATTTAAAGCATACTTATAAACAACGTTATATCTGACATAGTTTCCTAATATTTACATTTTTGTCGACTAAACTTTCTCATTGATCGTGTTCTTGAAAAATGTATTCAGTAAAGTGTTTCTATAATTAACAAAAGATTAACACACACAGCGTGGACATGGTTCACATAAAAACGTGAATAAATGCGTAAGTATTGTGACTTCTATCAACTGGATTTCTGAAAGATCAGAAATACGAGTAATCAGAAATACAGGATTAGTACGAAATATTTATATATGTCTACAAATCAAGGACAAAACTGTTAGAATTTGTTAATACTGTCAATGTTTTGCTTTACATCCCAGGATTCGAACTCGCACAGTAGTGACACTGTGGTACACCTTCGCCTGCATTTTGTCCTGCCCTTAGACCATTCTTGACACTTTGTTATTGTTTTTGAATATTAAGGTACGGTGTTGCCAGGCGCGGATCAGAAAATAGTGCTAGGGGAGCGAAGGCTTTTAATCCAAGGCAGGCGCTGATCGAAGGAAAGGCGTACGCCCACCCCCTAAAAATGAGAGAGAGAGAGAGAGAGAGAGAGAGAGAGAGAGAGAGAGAGAGAGAGAGAGAGAGAGAGAGAGAGAGAGAGAGAGAGAGAGAGAGAGAAAAAACGAGAGGGTAAAAACGAGAGAAAAGGAAAAGGAATATATTTCATTAAAGAAAAAATTCATTATTTATGGTCATAGTTGAAAAATAAAGCCAGCTAAAAGAAGGGGCAAAAGTAAAAAAAACGAGCCTAGAAACTTTGTCTGGATGGCTATCAAATGCTTCGATTCCCGGAGCTTCCGGGGGGCTTCCTACCAGGGCGCTGCCATGGACCTGCTGGTGGCGTTGAGTGGCCCCCAGACCCCTCGTCGATCTTTTACGCCTCCTCTAACACAAATTCCTGGATCGGCCCCTGCAAGGCATAGACCCTTGTGGGGTGTCGGTGGCGGACCCTTCCTTTTTAATTCACATTACAAATCTTTTTACAATTTGCGGTCGATATTGGAGATAGGGCTTGCCGTATGCGCCATATTCCCTGGATTTGCCACTGTTTTCAACTATTCTGGTAGTTGGCCAGATCGGTTTTACACATATCTATTTATAGCTAGTGAATCAGTTTACACATACTGATGTCCATACTGTGTAGACGTTCATCTGTGTATTGGTGTTCGTCTACCCTGTTCCGGAAATAGATTTATCATTATATATGCTCTGGAAAACTAGTTAGTTAAGGTATTTATTATAATTGTATTTTTGTACTTCGTAAATAGTTAGCCCAGAAGATGTGTTCGTATGTTATTGCATTGAATTATTTATATACGCGGGTTTTTCTGTGCATATTTTTAGAAAAAAAAAGGACGTATTTGTTAGGGTAAAACCAGTTTCAGTTTGTTAAAGGTTTCGCAAACCATCCAAACCATATACAGGGGTGGTTTGCGGTTTAGGTTTTTAGGTTTAAGTATTAACAAGAAAAGATATGGGTTAAACCCATATCCAGAGATGTTCGATTTATATATTTATATGTTATAGGTGTATCCCATTTGGTTTAATAGTTTTTTTTCAATTTGTTTTATTTGAAATTTCATCATATGCTGTAAAGGGATGCAAATATAGACGATTGTGAAAGGCAAGAAATAATCATCTTGATTATAATATCTCAACTTTGAGAAAAGTACTGTAATAAAAAAAGAGCAAAGTTTTGGAAGGACAAATATATATATGTTTACCAATAAAAATACATTGACCATAGTCAAGTGGTTCTGTGGGGGAAAATGTGAATGTAAGATCGGCAGTTATCGCGTCCTCGGAAAATCAAAGAAAACATACCGACAAGTTACAATTTTTATTGATTTAATTTTACTGTAATTAAAATTGTTTCAAAAGATTTGCAATTAAATGTATTTAAGAACTTTATAAAATTTTCAGAATGTAAAATATAAAAAAAAAACAATTAGAAGAAGAGTCTTATTTTGCAAAACAATTGATGAGATTATAAACTTCTACAATTATTTTCAACAATATAAACTGTTGATGACCTTTATTCGAACGTAACTGAATTTTTTTCTGTTGTATTATTATATATATAACTTGCTTCGTTAAAATATCTTAACATCAAAATTTTTAAATCTTGAATTAAATAAAAATCTATATCTTTTGTGCTTTTTTTATTATTGAGAAATTTCTTTTCCCTACTAATTTCTACCACATTTTTCACTGATTCAGACATCAATTTTTTAAAATAACATACCTGTTTGAACATCTAATTTTTTATATATAGTTTCTTCTCACACAGCCAATAATACAATTGGTACAGAGAAAGTAACAAATAAACAAACAAAACAACAGGCTATATACAGTATATATCAAAATCATAATCTAATTTAGGAATTTTAGCGCCTTATTATGCTAGTCTAATTCGTCTTTCATTTTTACCTTTCAATAAATAATCAATTAGCAAATAAACAAGGCACATCTAATATACAATTACATCACAGAAATGTCTCTGCCCCTCCCTAAAACCACCACTACCACACACGAATCGTTCACGAGAGTTTGGGATTTCGAAACCGTCAATAAACAAAACCCAGGGAAATTAAATTTAATGTTCAAGATGACTAATTTTCTGCGTAAAAGTTCCATTTTCTACCTTATAAATTATGAAATAATCCAGAAATAAATTTTCTGGATGAGTGGTCACAAGCGCGTTAAGCAAAATCTAAAAATGCACTTTTATTGTCAAATTATCTAAGTAACTAATAAAAGAAACCGAAAAATTTACACTTTATCATGTTAAAATAAGAATGCATAAAAAAATTACGAAGCTTGACATATAAATCACGAAATAATCCAAGAAATAAGCGATGAAATACATTACGTAATATAACATAACAAAATTTTTAAAAGCCTTTTTCTTATCAAATTAAATAACTAATTAATAAAAGAAACTCAAGTATATACATTTTATTATGTCAAGAATAGAATGCATTAATAAAAATACTAGACTTACCCTATAGATAGTAAAATAATCCAAAAATAAAAATTGAAGCGGATCTATTCATACTGGTAAAGCGCGCATTAATATGCAATTATGTACATCTTTACTTCTTCTTATTAGACCAGGACAAAAAAAAACATATTTTAAAGCTTGAAGGATTTAACAAATACGAAAAACTGTAATTGAAATATTTTCTTTAATATTAAATTTGCCATTTTATCACTTACAACATGAACTATATTGTAGAGTATGGTTTTTACCTTTTTGCTCAATTTACCCGAAAACAATTATATATCATTAAGAGATAATAAGAAGAGATCGAACATATGAAAAATGGCTGCACAAATGTTGCTGTGTGAAGATGTTGTAAAAGATAAACGAACAAATATTTTGAAAAATCAATTCTAATATGACGTCTGCTTTCTCTATGTAAACAAAGCCGTGTTAAAATTCCAATAAATTTAGTTCGCACAAGTTAATTTTGGTTGCAGTCGTTTAAATTTTATTTAAAAAACTCAATTGTTTAAACCATAATCATCGTTACTGTTAATAAAGTCATTATTTTAAGTCCGAATTCTGCAATTTGCAGGATTGAACATTCAGCCATTAAATTATGTTTCCACCACTCTACATTATGACACACGGGAGCTACGTGGAACAGTCTTTCACTAGAGCACATTTATATGCCGCTTCATTGTACAGATTATCGTATTTGTCATTATCAGAATCGAAATAATTCATGGATACCATACTTTATTGTCGTTTAACATGGCTGGGCATTATATTCATGATATTTTAACCCTCGCTATCGTTCGGGGCAAAATATTCAAGAATATAATGCCCACCCATGTTAAAACGACAATAAAGTATGGTATCCATGAATTATTTCTTAAATAAAATTTATTTGCAAAACATAAACCCTGACGGGTTCAGCAAATACAGAAGAACTTACAAACTGAAACACATATAGAGAACAAAATGATTGAACATGTAGATGAATTATATATAGTTATAACAGATACTGGTGACCAGTGTGGACCTTATTTTCGCAATTCAATAGATTGCTTTATGTAGTCGACAACGCTGGGCAAGGTATCTGGTATAGGGTCAAGAACAATTTTAAGTTTCTATATTGAACTAAGCTGGTTAAAATTGGGATAATACCTATCTAATATTTGTAAAAAAATATTTCGTATCTCGCTTCTTGTTTTACAGGCAAAGAAGAATGGATTTTTATCATCTAGTGTTTTACAAATTTTACAAACTCTTTGTTCTCTTGGAACTTTTTTATAACGACCTACTTCTATTTCTAGATTGTGGTCACTAATGCGAAATTTAGTAAGTACTTTACGACTATTAAATTTTTTTAAATTTGTTAAATAATCCTTCATCTTTATTTTATTTTTAATTTTACTATAAATAAAAAGTTTAGAATTTTCATCTATTTTTTAAAGTTTTTCTATTATAATTTTATCATGTTGTTTTACTGCCAGTTTTACAGATTTTTTAATAGGGTTTGAATAAGATAAAAGGGCCTGTCTTCTTCCTTAAGTTCATCTTCATTAAGATCAAACTCATCAAGTACTTCATAAGCAAAAGTATACCAAGAATAGATGCCTTCTTGTGACAATGTCTTGTTCACTAGAAGTGCATCTTTAACTAGTGGGTTAATTTCATTACAGTTAATGCGGGTATAATATAATAAAACCTGTGTTTTAATAAAAGAGTCAAGGGGCAGTCTATCCAACTCTGATTTTGCAGCCATATTGCTGAATGTTTTCTTGATTCCAAGAACAGATTTACACAACTTATGATGAAGTTTTTCCATACTAGATCTTTCAGTCAATGATAAAGTGTCACATCTAGTTCCATTGGTTCTAGCTCTGTTTTTTGCTTTATATATAGGAAAATATTCTTCCATATACCAAATTTCACTATTATAAAGAATTATAGGTCTAATTAAAGAATCAAAAAGCTTACAAGATAAGTCAACTGGAACATGTTGGAAATTACACATATATTTTTTCAAAGAAAAAAAGGCCTTTAGCCCTTTCTTTGTAAGTTCTTGTATAGATCTTTTAAATCTACCCTTTCTGTCAATAGTATTGCCTAGAAAGGTATATTCTTGTACTTCTGTAAGAGGTGATTTCTGATAGAAAAAGTTTGATTGACATACATTATTTCCACCATGACATATCATTACTTTAGTTTTAGTTTTATTAACAGTTAATTGCCATTTATGACAGTAATTTTCTAGTTTATTTAAAGCTATCTGAAGGCCTCTTTGAGATTCATCAGATCATCAACAAAGCTTAGACTATTAATTGAAAACTCGTTTAAATGGACAGGATCACATGTTTTATAAAAAATGGAGTGAATATCATTTATGAAGCAGTTCAATATAGGATAAGACTTATGCTATCTCCCTGTTTTACTCCTGTATTTACCTCAAAGAACTCAGAGGGTTGATTTTCTATTTTTATAGATGACTCACATTTATCATACATATCTTCAATCACTTCAAATAGTTTTTTCCTACTTTTTCCTTTTTTAATTTATATAGTAAACCTCCATGCCAGTCTGTGTCGAATGCTTTGCGAAAATCAACAAAACAGGAATAAATTTTCCTCCTATTGTTTAAGATACTTTAACATTAATGATTTTAGAATGAAAATACTATATGTTGTCCTGTGATTTTTTCTAAATCCAAATTGTTGCATAACAAATTTCTCCTCATAAAAATTTACTATTCTAGAATTAACAACTGCACTTAACAACTTAGCTATGCAGTTTTGAAGAGATATTCCTCTATCTCTATAATTGTTTATATCTAATTTGCCTCCAGATTTGTGGATAAGTATAATAAAAAATTTTCTCCAGTTTGATGGATATTTACCTGAATCAAGTGTTAAGCGGAGGGGGGGGGGGGGTATGTAATGATTGGGGTGTCCGTCCGTTACACTTTCTCTCATTTGCAACTTTTCCTACACCACTGAATGGATTTGATGAAACTTAACAGAATCATTGTCACATAGTGCCACTATAGTGTAACATTTTGATCAGAATGATATCAGGGGTTTCCCACAGAAAAAAATGGACATTGCTATTCTTTGAGGTGGGGGAGGGATGTGGGTTCCATGTTTTATCTGCAACTCTTCCTAAACCAGATTAAGTTTCAAGTTCATAAGTAAGAACACGTGCATTTTTGAAGAAATCATGAAGCGGGGGGTATCAATGGTGAGCATTGCTCACAGATTTTCTTTAAAATCCTGACAATTTTAGCATGTTTCTTGGCATAACTTTTTTGTTTTCTGGGACATCTACAAGATTTTTTGCAGACATGTTCCCATTAACTAGACTTTTAAACTATTTAGAAATAATATATCTATTAATTTGACAAAATCAGAGGACCAAAACCTGTTGGGATTATTTTTTTAAACAGCTCATATATTATAATTTTGTTCTTTCTAAATATACTATTGAAAATGTTAAGATATATGAAATTTGTTCTAAACAATATCACAAAATTACCTCTGTACTTCTTAAAGAATGTATTTCCTTCTTTTATTTATTTTAACATGGACTGTCAGGAGTGCAACAAAATCGGGCTAAACATATTACTTTTTCTACAACCTATCATTTTCAAGTGGGTTAACTTTATCGTGCAATTGTTTTCTCCAAAGATGACTTATAATTACAATTTAATAATTTTGTTGCTATATGCAAAAATATATACTACTTTTGACTTAATAAAAATTTTAAGAGGTAGATAACAAAAGAGTGTTAAAAAAATTCTTCACAAAAATTATTTTTTTGAAAAAGTACAATTCCATATTGTTCAAAATCTTGCACAGGAAGTCATTAGTATTTGTTACATTGTTTAAGAAAACAGCAACAAGTTATATGAAGCACAACATTGTTAAACTGAAGTAAAATGTATAAATGTTAAAGTTTTTTTATACTTCAAAATTTGTTCAATAAAACATTATTTAAACTTTATTTCTTACCTTTTCATTAATTTCATTTTTGATTTATAAACTTCAATGTATGCACATTTGGAAAAATGAACAAAAACTTGATATGCTCATGTTTAAATTTGACTTTTTTACATCTTGGGGTCATTATTTTTGAAACATCCCATTTGCTTTATATTTTTTCATATATTATTATATATAAATAGTATAAATGTTTATACTACTCTTTAAATGTACAACAATCAGATAAATATGTTGGATCTAAAACTTTGAAAAAGTTAACTGAGTTTGTAAGGTCCACACTGGTCAGAGCATAATCAATAGTACTACATCCACAAGGTTTATAACAAGTCATATTTCCCAGTGAATCACCAATAAACCCGTAATTGAGACGCAATACAGAGATCTAACAGCTGCTGACCTTGTGAATTAAAATTTTAAGAAACAAGATAAAACTTTACTAGAACATAGCATTATTGATGTTTTTCTCTAGGGAAACTAATAAAAGACAAACATAAAAATTATCAAACAAATTATTTTACATTTGACGATTTCGAAAACAAGTCCAACAAAATTTTCGGTGAGTCATCTTACTAGAAGCATATGCAACAAATTTTAGAATTTGTGTTGCCCAATGTATAATTGCGTAATCTCTGCTTTCTATTAACTAAGGAATGTCTCTTTATTTGTTTCTTAAAACTAAACCGAAAACCAATTATTTGGTACTCATCATTATACCAAAACCAGTTTTGAAAACTTCATTGAAACCGGTTTAAAACCTAAACCTAAATCAGTTTTGCTGTAACAAATTCGCCTTAAATTACTTCATGTAATTATAAGTACAATGTACAGAGGCAAGAGCAAATTGTAAATTGTAAGAACGTAAACATGGCCAATACAGTTGTACGGCAGATGAAATTATTAAGCGCCTTTGTATTTCTTCTACTTTACATTCTAGAGATCCGATATCCCTCGCCCAGTCTAGCGTGCATAGGGTCTTTTACATACGCTGTCGTTCGCCTATGCTATTCTGATCTATTCTGCAAAATGGGCCTCAAATAAATAAAACAAAAGTTTTAATTTTTCCATGTATATTTTCTGGAATATTTTTGACAAGACTAATATGTTTTATATTAATTTTCATTATATTACAAAAATTAATTAACAAAACACATTTTGATAAAAACCAAACAAGTAAGCCTGTGGCAAGTTGGGAAGGTATACTGCCGCGCGAAGATTCAAATAAATATAGCTTAAAACATAAATTGTAAATAATAAAAAAAGTAAGTATTTAAAGCAATAAGTTCATGTATTTACATTCTGTTGTGTGTAACTGCAAGCTGTCCCAATTAATGGCCACCGATGTGAATACCTGACACATGATGCTATGGATTAGCGCTTAATTTATCTGATCTAATCTGTACACTTAATTTTGCGATTTGTCGGATTAACTCGCCAAACAAAAAAAAACAAAAACGCGAGGGTACGATTATTCGTTCTATCCTTTTTTCTAACAATTTATAGGTCATGAAATTTAACTATAAATATATATCCCAGATGTTCAACATTTGTTGAATTAATTAATGAATGAATTAGCAAAGGTTATAAACTGTAATTTAGTTATATTTTATTATTAACTGCACTTTTTATGTCATATATTTCCATTTACATTGTTAAATGTAATCAACAATGGCAACATTGATATTTATTATAGACAATTAATGTTGATCACGTTACGATTGGCCATCATTGTGTCGATGTTAGAACGCCAACGCTAATGATTTACCAACCATGCCAAAAATGGCCAACGTTGGGCCAACTTCGTTTTGCTATCTGGGAGTATTCTCCAAAATTTATCTTCGTACATTTGTGCTTTCAACTATGTTATTTAAAAAAAAACACATTTGATTACGACATATGATTGGTTACCAAGAAATAAACAGTTCTTAAATGGCGTTTGGATAAAAACGATGTACACATATTTTTCGACTTCAGCATCAATAGGATACAACATGGCGTTTGTCTTACACCATCAAAGTACATTTTGGTTCAAAGTCCAGAACTAACTGCTCGGAGTATAAAAGCTTATTTTTTGTACAGACTAAAACATTGTCCTTTACAAGTGAACAAAGTTAAAAATTAGTAATTATATAATTAAAAAATAAGTATTTCGCAGCCAAGATACAAGAGGTTTGACGCCATTAAGATGACTTATTAAAATTCTTGTAAATTGACATTTCATTTTGTATATATTTTGACTGAAGACTGTCAATGTGAGTCTAACAGGAATTTTTTTACCTTTTATGTAGTCTATGGAGTCGAATTGCATTAGGATGGATTGAAACACACGATTACATAAACACGAATTTTGATGGATGTACTAATCCTTATTACTCAAATGCGATATCTTAATGTCATTTCTAAAACTGATATTAATTCAATATAACTAGAGTGAATGCTTTGATTACAGTAAAAAGATTACATTCAGGTTGCCAAACATAAGGTTCCAATATCTAGCTAATGTTCTTGATAATTGCTGGCATTAAAATGGCAACTTATTTAGAACCCTTGCCAAAATTTTAGATTGTTTAAGGAAAAAACTACTAGCTAGCTTGCTATTGATAAACAGATAACATAAAATATCTTTTTACCATATTATTAAGTCGTGACACAATTTCGTACGAATGTTAAGAGAGAAGATGTCTATGTATAATTATATACATTTTCAGTTTTTTAACTCATGAATTTTTTGGATTTATTTATTTCATTGTAATATAATATATAAATGCATGTTAACATTCGGTTGATCATGCACACAAAATAAGTTAATGACTTTTCTCTGAAATAATGTTTAAATCTCAGTCAATCAACTAACTTGTACAATTTGTCAATTTTGACAGGTTACATAATTTTCAAATTTCAATAATTTTTTTAAGTTTTATATTATATAAAATATAAACTTCTATAAAGGTTTCACGCATTTATCCTGGGTAAAGAACGGTTGGTCTCTGAGACAAAAACAATTCACAAACGAAACTATTATTGTTTTTATAATAAATACTAGAACATAATTTTAATGTCGTAGGATGTATTGAATATCTAGTTGGTTTATTATTTCATTATCGTTTCTGATATGACAGTATGCGAGTTCTCTAGTGCAGCTATGTTTTTCCCTCGTGTAAAAAGCTAGCACATGACAGGTTTATGTAGCTTTCTAGTAGTGGACAGATAAATAATTCAGGGAATTTTTAGGATTTTGAGGGATTTAGTCACTTTAGCGGATGAGCCATATAAGTATCTGCTCAGAATCATGCATTCATGGTACTGGTGAAATATCATAGTAAAAAAACTATATTCTTTCAATTGCAGTGTATAAATTTGTTTTAAAAAATGATTATAACAAAATGTTTATAAATTTTCAAAAGAATTTTAATTTTAAAAATTATTTAAAAAGCGTTTGTATATCAATCGGTTACAAGTTTTAATTAAAGGCCGTTGTACTCTTCCGTTTTCTAAATGGTAGCCATCGGTAATTAGACGTATCTCGAAAGTACACAAATGGCGCGTAATCCATTTGAAACCAGAAAAACATACGAAAAATGAGTTAAATACGCAAGATCTTTGCAAATTTTATTGGCATTACATATTTAATCAAAAGGTGGAAGTCTGTGCGCATCAGTACGATCTACGTCACTTCTGTTTGCGTATATTGACAAGGAGCACCACTTAATCGTGCTAATCGGATTACCTGTAAAACATAGATTCGGCGATTGATACCTGCTGTTTAAAACAAAAACTATCGAGGTGAAATAATTAAATTTCCTGTTAATTGGCTTTGGGGTCATAAATATGTCGTTTTACACTTGGTGGAATGAATTTGTAATTAAAAAATTTACTACTTGTTGGAAATCAGGCGAAGAAATTGATTTAGAAATCTATCGTCAATTTTCAAATGATTTCGTCAATGAGGAAAGTGGCGAGCGCTAAAAAAATTCCCTGAATAATTTTTAGCAAAGATTGCTGCCAGAATTCATTATATCATTAACAAGCCTTATTCCAGTAACTAGGTATGGATCTTAACAGGCTGTCAATGTAGTATTGTACATCTCTCACCATGCATTTTTGTATTTGATGTTTAAGTGTGTACAGTTAAGTAAAAATCACACTTAATATTCATCATGTGTTCATGTGTGATAATATATTTTAAAAATAGTCAGTACTCAAACTCGGTACAAATACAAAGACGAAACCAAAATTGGTGCAGTGTTGGTTTTCATTGTTGAGTGATTTTTAGTTACCTACCTCTATGATACTAACATTTTTATTCACTATCTTTCTAATCAATTTCTATAGAAATCTGTTTACCCAATTTCTTTTCCAATTCTTCAGATAACCCCATCCGCGATCTTCAAAACATAGATCAATTACTACTACGGCTTTTTATTTGCCTTTGTACACGAATTACGGGTATAATTCTGGAAAGACAGATGTGATATGACAAGTGATTAAAATTTTATGTACCTAAAGTTCGTACAAATTAATTTGAATAAAATAATAGTTATAGTTGAGTTAAATAGTATAATTGTATAATCGATAAATTTTTCTTGTAAATCTTTTCAGGTCTCGTATTAATAATTGTAGTGTAGAGCACATGAATCAAGAAATTTATTACATAGCAAGCCTAAATAAAGCTTTGACTAAGTTAATTTAAGGTTGGACATGTCAGGACAACGAAATACGAATTTATGGTTGTTTTATTTTCTTTAAATGTTTTTATTCATTTAGGATGACAGTAATTAAATAATATTATTAGATTTATAATACTATATTGATCTTTTCCTTCAAAATAATTTATTTTCTACATCTTCAGGTGAACTTTACAGATAGAAATTGAAGGACAAAAATACATTTAACATGAAAAATAGTTCTTTAGATTTAGTGCTCTTGTTTATGTATTGTTTACTGAAATTTGTCCACGAAATAGAATATCAAAGTAGTTGGACATGGCTAGATCTCACGTATTGTTTCCACAAAACCTATCAACAAAAGATGTTAAGTTTGTTGTTCAACACATTTTACAAAACCGTTGATTCCGTCAAAACCTCTTCTGATGATAAACTCAATAAACAACGTGCATTATTGTTCTTGCTAAACTATGATTTTGGGATACGCCATGGTCAGTATATTGTATTTCCTGGTGGATTCACTCAATTATACAACAAACTTTTACAAGATCCAAACCTATCATTCGAAGACAAAATGCGGTTTGAAATTTGCAGACTAGCATCCTTTTCATTGGCTCCAAATTCTTTTCGTGGATGCCAAATTAAGCTGGCAAAGGGAGGTTTCTATTATATTTAAGAGAGTAATATTTGCAAATGTGCATTCTGTGGAATTGTAAAGGATGATTGGGAATACAGCGACAACACTGATGAGGTACATAGAGGACTTAACCCAAACTGCCCATTCCTCAACGAGGGACCAGAAGGTTCGTTAGAGACTAATTATTCAATAGAGAATGGAGATAACCAACAACAAACTTCTCTCAATCTGCAAGGTACATGTATTTGCAATAAACATTTTGATTAAGAATGTTGGTGCACTACTTAATATTTCGTTTATAAAGGGTCCGTATATTTTCTTGCGCCATCTTTTGCCAGTGGGGTTAATATTAAAAACTAACACCTATCCCATTGAACATATTTGTAATCTGATTCTGTATTTGTTTTATGTTCTAGTAAGTTTATTGTTGATCGTTATATTAAATCAATAAACGAAATAGTTCAATTAGTGTACTGATTCCAAATCCATAAATTATACAATGTATGTACTTGGAAACAGATCCGAAGATTGGTAGGATAGGCGGAAATAATTTTTCTCACATAACACATTGACTTTCAAAACAACTAGTAAGACCTGCAAAACTAATTAAATAATAACATTACAACACAGCAAAAGGTCTCTAAAATACAATTTAAAATGAACAAATTAAAACTCACGTAATGAGGCAAAATTCCTGGTATAGGTGAGACAAATCGAATGTTAAAAAGTATGAAACTTTTTCGAAATAGTGCTACAAAGATTAGTAGAGTTTGTATTGAATAAGCCACTAGAGGCCGCTAAACATACATTTGTAACTTTTTTATAATTTTTGCCTTTAGCATTTATGGAATCACCCGCTGTCTCTCACAATGGTTATGTATCACACTATCAGTCGGCTTTGTCTTTGCAGAACCAAGGTTTGTTTTTAGATTATTTAAGAAAATAATCAGGTAAATTCCAGTTAAGATATTATGCATTTAGTTCCTTATTTATATTGATTGAATTATTTATTTACGTAATTTTAAAACTACTTCAAAGTATATGGGCAAATTAAGTTTTCAAGGACTTGCCCATTTCCAAAGTAAAGACCTCCTTGTTTTGTGTCTTTTTAAATAATCTTATTTTCTTCGCGGCATATCATTCGAAAATGGATACGAAATGGGACTATATTCTGTATCGCTGACTGTGTTTTGTAAGCAAATACCTTTTCTTCACTGATTTATCTCCTTGAACATTAATTTTTTTCTGAACTCGTAATCTAAAGTGCTGTTATTAATAAACAAGTACTATCCTTAAAAAAGATATTCGTCGCATTTAACTTCTAGATAAGAAATTTAAAAAAAAAAAATTATCAATTGAAACAAAAGAAAGAAACAAGAAACATTAACATTTTCTTTCATTGATGTGTGTGGGGAAGGTAAATAATTAATCTGTTGCGAACTGTATCCAATTAAAATAAGGCTATAATATAAGAAGGTTGATTCATTCGTGGATTTTTAAAGTTTTTTATTAAATAATAGGGTATTTTCAAAAAGAGACTTTGAAATTAGAGCTATATCTCTTGTCTGCACGTGAATTACGACGGACGCAAAGAAAGAAGATATGCATTAACGGCTTTAAAAATCAGAGAGCTAACAATAAACATATTTAAATATCCCCAATGAAAAGTTATTTCAGAAGTTGAAGACCATAATGGTAAATAAAAAACATAGAAACCTCTCTATGTATATGTCGGCAATGTAAGTTTTTTTCTTGTGATGCATCGTATATATTAACTCGAAAACAAGTGAGTTAGTAAAAAAAACAGCTATTTTAAAAAAAAATTCATAAACAAATATGTACTTAAATGCATCAAGTAATATTCATTCACATGTATTCATTACAGTTTGCCATTTTATTAATTTGACTATCTTTTAAAATCGGAACTTCTAAGTAAAATATTTTAATTAGAATTGTATTAACATGAACACAAAATGTCAATTCAATGCTAATTAAATGTGAATTGTCGGTAATGTGTTTGCTATCCCAAAAATGGGGGGGGGCTGAGAGATGAACCATATTCGTAAATGAGGTCCAATTACCAATGACCTACATAGAGAGAAAGAGTGCGTGTGTCAGGCGGTCAAATAAAGAAAATACGATGTAACTACATCACCGGCGTGAGCATTGTTTACAAATACGATGGTCAACAAAGCAAATATAATTCTACCCCAGACTTAATGCGCAAAAATAACACGAAATATGGTTTTATTATATAATTAATTTTTATCAGTTTTGAATTTAGGCATTCTTTTGGCATAAATATAATTCTTTAAAGTGTAATTACAACTACCAATTGTTTAAAATCACCAGTTTTCTGGAATAATAGTAGGGGAAATGCAAATAGGAATGCTTTTCAGAGTATACGATAGTAGATTGTTCGAACGCAGAATTTTTTACTATTTTTGTCCAATCAGAATGCAAGCTTGTCTTCAATAACAGTACGTTACCATGGGTAAGCGTCTGTTAGTTCAAAGGTCACAATTCGAAAATATACTGACTGCGTCGGAAAAACTTATGGGAGTTAATGCTAACGGCTGACGTGACAACTGTATCACATAGTGTCAAACAAATGTCGGGCAAGTGAAAACGTGCTGTTGTAAATGGACCATTTGACAATTTGTTAATGGTTGAAATTCACAATCCGTACGTCTGCAATTTTGAAAATGATTAACATTTTATCGTTTTTCTATTCGAAAGGTGTGTATGGCTATAGCAGGATTGGTATCATTTTGGAATGGTTATGATAAAAGCTCTGCAACATCTTATTTATTTGGATCTTAATTAATTTTGGGTTTTGATCTTCACTGATAAGTCTTGGTTAGACGAAACGCGTGTCTGTTATTTGCAACCACTACTTCGATTCCTCTTCGGGTAGACTGTTAGTCTCAGAGGTTTCACCAGCCCTACAGTCACATTTAGTTGCTGACAAGGATATCACTGATTCTTTCAGTGATAAAGTAATTTTATAAATTTTCTGCACAGAAATGTCAGAAACAGTTTTAAGGATACTCTTTTCTCATCGTGTAGATGGGCTTGATCAAATTCGGTAAAACAATTTGGAATGCTGATGATGCAAGCTCTACAACCTAATTATTAGGATTTAAAACTTTTTGGGGGTATAGCCCCACGTTATGACACCTTAAGTAGCATAATTTTCATTGACACTAATGGTAAAGCCGTGTAAGCATTACAATATTATAACTGCTAGTCGTAATAATCTTAAATCTTCCCTTTAGGGCATAACCTTGAAAATGGTCTCAAGGTCAAACAGGAATGGTGACACGAGAGAGACCTTACTAATTGTTGTTTTAACAATTGGCAGTTTAGTTTATGTTAATTTCTTTTCCAAATTTCAGTTTATAACATGATTATATAGTTTTCTTTAGATTAATACATTGAATACTATTAAAGCTGTACTTCGTCTTTATTGTAATACAGTAGCATATTAATGAACACTTGCTATAAGTCTTGTAATATTAAATCTAGTATTGAAATACAAATCTATTTGACCTCACAGTTAACACCGACCACATTTTAAAAAAATCTTATCGAGTCTTAACAATTACAGCCTTAACTATTTATGCAATAAACTTGAATGGTCAAATATGAACTGATTGAATCCGAAGTTCAATGAATAAATAATTCTCAATTAATAAGTCAGTGTTAAACAGGATTTTACTTGTTATCAGTTTTATGACGTTTTAAAATAACGGTCTAACCCAAATGTGCAAACACAGTAAATCCACTTCATAAAACAGAAAAATGACAAAAGCTTACGAAACCATTCATCGTTTCAGCTTTATTTCCACAATATGAATTGTTAAACAACAGAAAGACATCATTTGGAAGATGGACAAATTCTGCGGTATCTCCCGACCGTCTAGCGGAAGCAGGATTTTTCTATACAGGTTTATCGTTAATTATAGATAAGTGGTTGTGCTTTTTAAGTGAATGCAAATTAAATGTGATATGTTTACTTCTTATATGAAAATCCCTGTTAATAATAATTGTGTTCTTTTTTTTTTTGTCACCAAATTCTTGTAATGTTCAGCAACAACACATTGAACTGTAACTTTTTTTTGCAAAACCAGATATAAAGATTATTTGCGTAGGCAGTGCACTTTTTTTATATTTTATAACCTCTAAATATTTTATTATCATGCATATATTTTTATATCTCGGTTATTTAATATGTTATGGAGATTAAACGTTTTTCGTATGTCGTTTAAAAAAATAATAGGATGTGGTGATTGGGTAACATGTGCATTTTGTGGAATAAAGCTGAGTAATTGGCGGGCGGACTGCGATCCGTTTATAGAGCATGCTCATTCGGCGCCAGAATGCAGAATTATAAGAAAAAAAGGCAATTTATTTATACAGTTAGTACAGAGTATTAACCTGGTAACTATAACACGATTGATTATTTGCCAAATTCTATCTCTTAACATGGTGTATACCTTATGTTAAAACAATTTTAAATAACTGATTGGCATTCTGTTAATATACAGTTAAAAATTATTTATTATTATATGCTCATCGAATTCGATAGCAAAGCTTCATCTTCGTCCCTACAAAATACTCCATACTTTCCTAGTGGCAGTAAAATGTTTTACAGACATTTTCAAACGGCTGTAAACTGATATTTAACAATCATGAGTAAAAGATTAAGTTTAATCTGTTACTCATGATTGTTAAATATCAGTTACCTGTTAAATATCATGTTCCAATCCGATGAGTTTTAGGAAAATTATGGCCTTCATCACTTTTTTAGCTCACCTGACCCAAAGGGTCATGTGAGCTATTGCCATCACTTGGCGTCCGTCGTCGTCCGTCGTCGTCGTCGTCGGCGGCGGCGTCGTCGTCGTCGTCGTTAACTTTTCTTCAAAAATCTTCTCCTCAAAAACCACTGAAGGGATTGCTTTGAAACTTTGCATACATCATCAGTAAAATGCCCTCTACCAAGTTTGCCCAAATCATGGCCTCAGACCAACCAACATGGCCGCCATGGCTAAAAATAGAACAGAGGGGTCAAAATACAGTTTTTTGCTTATAGTTTAAAAAGTATAACAGATACAGGAAAACCGAAGAGACCTTCCTTCTTCAGCATCTAAAGCTCTACAAAACACTCCATTGGGTCAAAGTTGTATGATGACTCCTTGTAGGAGTTATTGCCCTTTAATTGTCAAAATTGATGATTTTTGCCATTTTTGCCTCAAAATCTTGAAAATTATTAGAACTAGAGAAAAAGTTAGCATTGCTTAATTGTTCTGCTCTATGAGGGCTACAAAAATGACTTTAGGGTCAAGATTGTCTGATTAACCGTTTAAGAGTTATTCCCATTGAACTGTTTTTTTTTTATCGGTTTTAATTGATTTTTTAAAATCTTCTCCTCTGAAACAACTGAAAGTACTGCTTTGAAACTTTGTACACATCATCTGTCAAATGTCCTCAACCAAGTTTGCACCAACCATGGCTGCAGATTAACCAACCTGGCCACCATGGCTAAAAATTGGAGGGGGGGGGGCTGTAAAATACAGTTTTTGGCTTATATTTAAAAAAGTGTAACAGATACAGGAAAACCGAAGAGACATGCCTTCATCTGCATCAAAAGCTCTACGAAACACTCCATTGGGTTGAAGTTGTATGATGACTCCTTATAGGAGTTATTGCCCTTTATTTGTCGAAATTGTTGATTTTAGCCATTTTTGCCTCAAAATCTTGAAAATTATTAGAACTAGAGAAAAAGTTAGCATTGCTTAATTGTTCTGCTCTATGAGGGCTACAAAATTGCCTTTAGGGTCAAGATTGTCTGATTAACCGTTTAAGAGTTATTCCCCTTGAACTGTTTTTTTATCGGTTTTTATTGATTTTTTAAAATCTTCTCCTCTGAAACAACTGAAAGTACTGCTTTGAAACTTTGTACACATCATCTGTCAAATGTCCTCAACCAAGTTTGCACCAACCATGGCTGCAGATTAACCAACCTGGCCACCATGGCTAAAAATTGGAGGGGGTGGGGGGGGCTGTAAAATACAGTTTTTGGCTTATATTTAAAAAAGTGTAACAGATACAGGAAAACTGAAGAGACATGCCTTCATCTGCATCAAAAGCTCTACGAAACACTCCATTGGGTTGAAGTTGTATGATGACTCCTTATAGGAGTTATTGCCCTTTAATTGTCGAAATTGTTGATTTTAGCCATTTTTGCCTCAAAATCTTGAAAATTATTAGAACTAGAGAAAAAGTTAGCATTGCTTAATTGTTCTGCTCTATGAGGGCTACAAAATTGCCTTTAGGGTCAAGATTGTCTGATTAACCGTTTAAGAGTTATTCCCCTTGAACTGTTTATTTTAATCGGTTTTAATTGATTTTTTAAAATCTTCTCCTCTGAAACCACTGAAAGTACTGCTTTGAAATTTTGTACACATCATCCGTCAAATGTCCTTAACCAAGTTTGCACCAACCATGGCTGCAGATTAACCAACATGGCCGCCATGGCTAAAAATAGAATGGAGGTGGGGGGGGTAAAATACAGTTTTTGGCTTATAGTTCAAAAAGTATAACAGATACAGGAAAACCGAAGAGACATGCCTTCATCAGCATCAAAAGCTCTACGAAACACTCCATTGGGTTGAAGTTGTATGAGGACTCCTTATACGAGTTATTGCCCTTTAATTGTCAAAATTGATTATTTTTGACATTTTTGCCTTAAAATCTTGAAAATTATTTGAACTAGAGAAAAAGTTAGTAATGCTTAATTGTTCTGCTCTATGAGGGCTACAAAAATGACGTAGGGTCAAGATTGTCTGATGAACCGTTTAGGAATTATTCTCCTTGAACATTTTTTTAATCAATTTTAATTGATTTTAAAAAAATCTTCTCCTCTTTAACCCATTAAAGTACTGCTTTGAAACATTGCACACATCATCTTTAGGACGTCCTCTACCAAAATTGTGCAAATCATGACACCTGACTACCTATATAGCTACGTTAGCTTAAAATAGAAAATGGGGGGGGGGGGGAGTCAAGAGAGTTTTCGACTGATAGTTAAAAAAGTATAACAGGTACAGCAAATTTGAAGTGAACCTCCCTTCTCCCTCTAAGCATCAAAAGCTCCTCCTTATAGGAATTATTTCCCTTAAAAGGTCAACATTAATGACTTTTGCAGAAGTGTTGGGCAATTCCTTATAGCAAAGAAAAGCTGGATAGAAAAGGGTTGTTTGGTTTCAGGTTCAGGTGAGCGATACAGGCTCCTGGGAGCCTCTAGTTTAATAATTATTTTACCATACTATTTATCTTAACGTTTGTCGATATTGATCCGATATTTGGTATGCGAGTCATCCATTATAAGCGTGACCTGCACATAAAATTTGAACGTAGTTCCGGTCTAATGTCTTGATGAAATTATTGCCCATGGACTAAGAAAATTTAATTTGTCGGTAGGTGACTTCGTATTGCCAAACTGTTTCTTCTCTTATAGTCCAGAATATAGCTAAAACATTCAATCAATCAATAAAACAAATCAAAAGCTTTACAATCATATTTTTGTCCAAAACATTGTCAGTTCATTAGTGCGGTTGTTTTGCAAAACAGTTTGAAAATGAGATTCTAGATAAACAGATGTTGAAACATACTTTTAAAATACTTGCATTGTTGTTTCTACAACATATATGTCATTTGATAGCAATTCCTCTTAATGTTCAGCATATAAAAAGGATCAACGATAAGGTAAATTGAAAAACTGATATTATGAGGATATAATCCAAACAATAACTTTACTATTCAATTAAACAGTATATGTTTGTTTCAAAACGAACAGAAGATTTGGATATGGCTGACCCACTATTGTGTTTTTGTAAAATGAGATTTGAAAAAAAACATTATACCTCTTTTATATTTGCTAAATTACAAACGATCTTTATCGGTACTAATTTATTTTGTCTAATGTTTTGTAGAGGTCATCACTACTTTCAGTCGAGGAATCAATTGACACACATTCCATGACTAATGGTGAGTAAGTGTATGACATAACCGTCGAGCAATTTTGCAGCTAATCGAAGGCGAGTCCGGGCCATTGAATTATGAATTGTATCTGTGTTATTCTAGACCAACATGTTTTTGCAGGATTTGTATAGCCCAAACATTTGCGCTAACTGGAGTAGACATATTAATTAAACTTCAACACATTATTCAGACTATTCCATCGATCTTGCTTTAGAGCCGTAATACATGTACGGTATCTAGCGGAGAAGCAACGCATACATATATGAATGTCCTTAGTTAAACCCATCTGGGTACCATACTATGCATTTCCATAAGCGAGCTTTCTACTAATTTTTGAAAAATTTATAGTTAATTCGTCTCAAATGTATTATTAAGCAGTAAGTCAGGAGAACGCGTTTCAAAATGATCTAAAACCTATCATAAGCAACTAAATCCGACCATCAATATAAACTACAAAAAAAAATCATAAATAAAGCATTTGTTGACAATACTAACTGACCACAAGTCAAAAGTTAGGTTTGCTTAATATTTCTGGTACTATTGCGTCGTCATATTGTCTATTGATTACAGGCAATAGACAAGCCTTTAAAACGTATCCTAAACCTAGATATCCAGAATATTCACAGATGAGAGACAGAATACGAACGTTTCATGGTTGGTCAGGACACTCGAGCATTTCGCAGAAAGAAATGGCCAAGTCCGGATTGTTTTACTCAGGTAAACATTTTTAATGTGTAGTATATTTACGATGGATATGGTCTGTTTATCTACATTAAGAATTAAGTTCAAACCGGAGGTAGTTCGTTTGACTGCGTACGAATTTTGCATTGTCAGAACATGCATGAATTTCTATCGTTGATTTTAAAGTTTAAAAAGAATAGACACTTTACTTTCAAGTAATATCAAATCTTTTAAGTTGAGTGAATGTTGGTACTCGCAACCACTCGTAATGAAAGTTTCAAAACTTCCATTTTCATTACAAAAGCTTATCTACCATTAATCGTCATTATGGTTGATCTGATTTTTTTGTTTCTACTCTAGGTGTTCGTGAGTCCTTAATAAGTAATGCGAATGTTTTGCTTTGTATTTACGTGAAGCGTTGTTGACTTTTACTCCTTGACTCTTACTTGCTATTCTCGGCGCAATAAATTTCAATGACATTTCACAAAACTAAGAACTCAAATGTATTAAAAAACTATTATATTAAACAGACCTCGTGACGTTTACTCTTTGTTGATTAAACTAGCCAAATACAGTGAAAGCATTAGATGTGTTTCATTATTATTTATGTGCGTGTTGATATCGTAATAAAAATTCAAAATAGTTACCACTTACAATAAGTTGCGAAGTATGAAGAAGTTGGGACTGGTATAACTGTTTATTTAATTACTGGCATTTTAACTTGTTTACTAAAATGCCTCTTACTATTTATCTGAATGTAAAGTTTGTTCGTTGTTTCACTTATATGTTTAATTTTAGGAATTGGAGATCGCGTGATTTGCTTTTTCTGTGGAATTTGTTTATATCAATGGGAAGAGGGAGATGAACCGTTCGTTGCGCATGCTCACTACGCTTCAGAATGTCCTTATATAAGACAGGTCGCATTGAATGATGAGCGGACAATCAGTGGTTATATTGTAAGTATTTTATACGTTAATAAACACGCACATAGTTATATATCCAAATTGTGTACAGTACTAGTTAAATAGAGGTAAATAAGGCTACTAGTCCTAACTAAGTAATATTATTTCCTAATTTTATCAGCAAACATACTTGAAAAAGACTGTGGAAGGTTATCATGCGTTGCTAGAAACACTATTAACATTGGCATGTGATATTGGATGTATCACATCGAAAGATATTATGCGAATTCCGTTTAATAAACAATACAGACAGGAAAGTCAGTTGCTGTTCATGTAACTAACATAAACTATTTTGATATTGGATAAAACACTTACATTTAATATTAAAATAAAAGAATTGTTTTTATTATGGATTTCAAACGAACGTTTGGGAAACATTGTTTTTACTCCGTTTCTTATTATGTCTCGCAAACGAAGTTTTGGGAGACATATTTATTTGTCCGCTTTCTTATCTTTCTTATTCTTTCTTCTTTCCGTTCAATCTTGTCCGCACAGTTTCTCTGCCATACAAAACTTTGGGAACATGTTATGGGTAATCGGAAGTTTTGCAATCCATTTGCAAATGGATGCCATCTCAAAATGAAAACGTGGGTCACTATAGAAGACATTGCATTATCTTGGTAAACCTTTGTATTTTGGGGTTTTTTCAACATGCTGAAAATTATAGTGGCAATTGGGGGTTCGTTTGTGAGGCATCTGGTATCCCCATACAATCAGCACTATTTATGGCTCCCAAACAAAGGTTGCTGCGAATGGATGTCTGAACTATGAGGTATACGGGAGCCGGTTAGGATCCATAAGATAACAATTAAACTTGTCTTGATCTTTCCATGTATATATTAACTAAATGTATATCAAAGTCTAAGTAATGTCAGACCACATTTTTACAACTAAATCCAATATTAAGTAAGTCACAACAAAACGTACTGTCTTAGGCATAAAACTTATATTTGAAATAATTCCGCTTTCAATATAACTTTTATTGTCATTATATCTGCGTGTCCATTTGTTTACCTTTGTAGAGGTCAAGAAATCACCAAGTAGAAACAATTGAAGAACAAGAAAGTAAGCGTTTAAATAACTATAAGATTTTGTGTACGATATCATATATCGAGCTATATATGTTCAGCGATAAACCAATACATTATGCAATTGTAATAATAATTAAATATTATGTTCGATGTTACAAGATTTTTACATCTAAGCTAAATCCACCTTTGTTTTAATATTTGTGTTGCTAAATCTGATGCTTTTGGTACCCATTATGGCGTTGAGAAAGTTTGGGTAGAGCAATGAAACTATCGGCGAAGGTATCACCAGATGGAAAAGCGCCCGATAAAAAGAAGGTACGGGTTAAAGAAAGAAGACTCAATTTTAAATATGTTTCAAAAGTGCATTCGCATTAGTCATTTAAAAATAGTCTTATCATATAAACTCCATCATCAGAATTTAAATTTGCTAAAACACTATTACATTAAATTCAGTTAGACTTACATTTTGAGATTCTATTGCATCCTTCGAACGTGCAAATGAATTGTTATTTTTATGCCATTAAATATAACAACATTGGCCATATTATTTTAGGAAGATTAGATGATTATAGAAATATATATGCCGTTGAGATTCTTTCATTAATGTTGGAGCAAGAAAGCGAAGAAAGTACACAACTATCCAACGAACAGCCCCCTTCCAATTTAGAGTCTAGCAATTTGACGTCCAACAACGAAGACCAGTCGCAACCAACAAATGGATCACACACAGGTACATAGATGTGATAAATATGTGATATCGAACTTTGGTCTAAAATTACGTTTAGATAATTTCACTTTAAAATTCAATACAAATACATTAATCTATTTGTAGATAAAAATGCCACTAAATTTGTTGTGCAGCGAAAAAATTTTTCAACCCACTTTAGTTTGTAAATGGAACATTTTATAGATTTTACACGGAGATCAAAATAGACATAGACTGCTACATTATTAGTTATTATGTAGACTTGTAGTCGTTAAGAAAAACAATTGTTTCGATATACATATTTTTTCATAATAACTTACGTAAACATGATTTCTATTTTAGATGCATGTCAGTTTCCGGAAGACATTTAATGTGCATAGGGCAAGATTATCAAACTGACATTAGTTTCTATAGTATTTACATTTTCCTACCTGCAACATATGCAGTATTGTTTGAAGCTGTACCCAGTTAATAAGTCATTTACATTGACTTTTTAAAATATTCTTAATTGTGTCTTTGGAACATTTATATTTTTCAATAATTTAAAATGTAGCCTTTAGGATGTAATTCTAGTATTTATGTGTAACGAAGACAACATTCAAGTTATATATGTTTAAGTTTGATTTAGATTTGCATCAAGCAGTACTCTGAAGGCAACTTCTTACTAGATTACTACTAAACTACTAAAAGAAAATTGTTTTTCGGGTAATAACCATATAGTACTTGATTGATCTCTTGATTGAAATGTGTTCATTTTTATAGTGATATTTATAAAGGTATTCTTGTTATTTAATGGCATATTTAACATTAATAGATTGTAATATCGAACTTATCAAGACAATGTTGGCATCTAATTCAGCACTTTTAACTAACATATTTTAGGAATGAAAATTGTATAGCAGAAATGGGCCACGTTAATGTCGCTAAACAAATATTCTATACATAAGAATTGGTATTTCTTATAAGCAACAAGATATTCAATACTAATAGTTGCATTTTAATATCGATCATTACACCTTTTGGTTTACTACCTCCGAGGTCAGTATATTTTACAATACAAGCATGATTTAACTTAACCAGAAGGATATTTACACTTATTTGTGCTGTACACATATACATGTTATTTATAATGTAAATTTTAATACTGCCAATAAAAACATGGTTTAACTTAATTAGAATGATATTTACAAATTTACACTTATTTTTTGTACACATATACATGTTATATTTAATGAAATAAAACGCTTTTAAAAGAAGTAGTTTTGTATCGTTGTGTTTTCTTTGTTGTTGCTATGTTGTCATACAACACTTTCTTTTCATGATTATTATTGCTGCAGGAAGAATAAGGAAGATATGGAGCAAAACATGAAATTGTTAGCTTTAATTTAAGGGTTTTACACATTTCAATTTTGCGCCACCTTTTGCATTTTAAAAATACATAAATGGCCATTTTACTGTGTTTGCAAGACAAAAGTTATAATATTATAATTGCTATTGTGTTATTTAACACAAATCTGGACTTTCAACGCCGACATATTGCGGAACAGTTGCTAAAAAGGGCGTTAAACCTCATACTATCAAACAAAAAACAAGATCACATGTCTTTCTTTCATGTGTGAATTCATCACTAATTATACAGTTTATACATTTTAAAAGAATAAAAAATTTTAACCGTTATCAGTGTTTTTCATTTCACGATAATTTCGTTAAAATATTTAGGCATCATTGGTTTTATAACAAAAAACGCAAACACAACACAATTTGTCTGTAACGGGAAAGTTATCTTTATTGTTTGATGGTTGCTATATCTTTTTGACCGTAGGTATCCGCTAACTTGAATATGGCGGAACCGAGATGTGAGACACTGATGCAGTATAAATATGCAAGACCATGCTATATGGTTAGTTAAACTGATCCAGTAAAGATCAATATTAAAAATTTTTCGTTGTATCATACAAGCAGTATGATTACATTTTAACTAAATGATAACAAAGTAGATGAAAGCATTAACAAATTTCTCTCCGAGTAGACAATTGTTTGGAAGAATGCAGGTTCTTAAAAATATTTTTTTTAATTACGTCCCACGTATAGCATATATTTAGACAGTTTTCAGAGACAGTATGTGCGTACATATTTTTTAAGTGATTCGTGCTTATTTATTGACAGGACATCAGCGGCAGAGTCGTCTACTGCTGTTGATCACGAATACAATCCCATAATTCTATAAAGCAAATATGTGTTTTAACAGAAAAGAAAGCACACGTCTAAAGATAAACAATTTCGCAAGAAAATTGATGAAAGGATTTTGTTCCTAATTTTGAGTCTGAAAACTAAAAAATCACCTGAACTGTATAAAGAAAATCTGTGTAGGCATTCTAAGGATACAGTGTAACATTTAAACGACTACGGACATTTGTATACAATAAAACGTCCGTCATAGTTTATGTATAAAAATGATCATGGCGACTCGCAACGATCATATAAAAGCATGTAGTAATATATAATGGTTTAAAAGTATGGCAGTTATAATCGATAGATTTCATATCGGACTAATTTATATCATGTTGACGCTTTTATCACTTTAGCCCTGTTTTGAAATGATTATATTTATCACTGATTGCCACTATGGATTTAGTTATTTTGTAAACATACGGCACGGATATTTCAGCTACACAACTAATCCCGGCAAAATGTTATGTGTCAAGGTAGTCACGGTCTTCGCGAATGTCCTGATTCTACGCACATCATCATTTGTTTTATTTAAATTTGACGCATTAAAATAAATCACGGGAAAATTCCTCTTAAAAATGGCTTACAAAGGAGACAAAAAACAGGTTAAACCGTTGATTAGCTAAAGATTTTCAATCCGTAAAAACACAAAACAGCGCTAAGATATCATTAAAGATAAGGAAAACCGCATATTTGGAAACCTATAAGTTAAGCGGGCGCTAGGGTAAACATATAACTTAACGGTTACCTTTCAAACATGAACCGCACGATAATTCATTTTCTTATATTGCGTCAGTCCAGTCATTTAAATTTTGAGTTATCGAAATTAAATTACCCGGGATGACTAGGTGTGAAATTTATACATATCAATGCAAACATTGTATCCCTAAGACTCATACATACATTTTTACTCTATATGTGATACTGACTACAGAAAATATGATTGTATTTTTATGAGTCTTAGTAACGAATAGAAATTTCACCAATACAGTTTATGCTGCTAGCAAGAAACAGAGCATTTCCTGTATTTACCTGGGTTGACAATTTTAGCGCGTAAAACTCGGATAACAAACAAATATTGGGTTCAGGTCAGGGTGTTTATTTGTAAGCCAGCCAAGCTTTGCCTTATATACCTTAATTAAGATGCAAATTGAATAATTAAAGGATACAAAAACTGTATAGTTGCATTTAAATGCCCTTAAGTATTTAAGTAATATAATGTATTTTACAATAATTGTTACGAATCTATTTTAGAAAACATAGTTTTCTATTCGCTGTGTCGGTATGACATAAGTCGAATTAAATATACCAGCTCTACAACATCTTAATGTTTGGTATTTAAACATTTTTAAAGATTTGTTTGTTTGTTTGATGGTGTTTAACGCCAATTTCAGCAATTTTTCAGCTATATCATGGCGTCCAGTTTTTATTGGGGGAGGAAGCCGGAGTACCCCCGACCTGCGGTAGGAAAACTGGCAATCCTTGTCAATTAAGATTGGAGTCGAGTACACCCTGCCTGCAGTGACATTTTTAAAGATGAGTGTTGGCTTAGTAAATTTTACATCCTACGTATCTTAGTTGAAATTTTATATTCTAAAATTGTGGAAAGGAAACAGGAGGTGGAGAACAACATTTTATGTTTTGAAAATGTCGATATATAAAAATGCACTCAATGTTTATATAAATATTCAATAAAAAAAAATTCAAGTAGGTCGCTTCAATACAATCAAAACCATATGCAAAAGAAAATGTTGCGTTAAACTGTTATTTTGATCAGTTTGAAATGGATAAGATTTACCGAGAATGTATCACAGAAAAGATATAATAACGAAGTGACCATAACTTTTTTATTGTCGTACTCATTCAGTTAGCGAGATATAAAATTATATACAGATATGTGTATTTTTACCCTAGTCTATTTTTGGTTGTTGACTTTAGGATTTTAGAAAGGTACTTCTCATCTTAAATAAATACAGGAGATACAGTAAACAGTGACGCATTTTAAAGTTTATCTTTTGATCTGTGATTTTGGGTTGATCGTAAATGCGGATTATTCGTTAACCTGCACATAATATTGTACACGAAAGGTATATATTTATTTTCCTCTAGTAAATTTGCTAACTTATTCCTCAGTATTAAAAACATGAGAGATAAAATGTGCAGTAAAGCAGTCATATTGAAGTTCTATGATTGACTGAATATGATTCATCTATAATATGGAGTAGGCATTGCCAAAATGCGAGCACAGACAATATATTCTTTTATTATCAATATATAATTTGCATTTCATTATTTCATAATTTCCGAACACCCTAAATGTTCCTCTAAATTCCAGTGGTCACGTGGCGTCTTTCTGTGTAGTGTTGACGTCACATGAAATGTAATTTGATTGTCAGTTTTTAAAGATCGATTAAGAGATTGCAAAAAAATATTATGAAATTTTTGTTGTCATTTTTAAATATAGTATTAACTTTATATCGTTGTAAAATATATTTTTAAGTCGTTCTTGAAAATTATATTTAGTGCTTCTTCATTCACTTTGTTCCAGTTTTTTGACGATATCAACTTCCAGACGAAAAAAATCAATATCAGCATAAAGCAGATTTTGATCACGTGATTTCATTTTGATCACATGACACGTAATTGCCTTAGAGCTCACTGCTCTTCGCGGGCAGCGAAGCGAGCTGTGCTCGCTATGATATGCTTGAAATGTGGTTGTTAAGTAAAGTGGGCCCCTTTAGCGTTGCTTTTTACCAGAATAATTTATTTTTATATTACTTAGATTAATATATGCATTTTCAGTGGTCCAATTCAATTACGTGGTTACAACACGTGATCTTTAAATTTTCAATCAAAACCAGTGCACTACAGCAGTTAATAACATTACACTGTGGCGTTGTAATATATCGGACATGTACTTAAAGTTTGTCATAAATTTCAACAATTTATTGATAAAAAAGTAATTATAAGAATTCAATTGATTCTTTAGAAATTGCCTACATCAATAAAACTTAAAAACACTGCATTCAATTCTTAAAAAATATTTACTTCCGTGCAAATTGCTTCATTCAGCAATATTAAATTCGATAAACATCGCGTCGTACTCAATAGTCTGAAAAGCCCACGTATGTTAACAGGCGAGACATTAGATATTAGTTTTTTAATCTTATTATTTACTGATTTTATGTCACATGTGTTATTGTTGTGTTGGATTAATGTTTATTAATTTTTACAGACATGGTAAAATTGGTTGTCTTTACAGCTTGTTACATAGCTGTGTTATCTGTTGTGTGGGGTCATGAAGACATAATTGGCCTTGGATACAACATTATTTATGGAAACCCAGATGGCGTTAATCCAATGTTTGGCGGGAAGGATCCTGGAATATTGAAATACAAAATACTTGATATAAGTGACAAAATGTATCCAAATTTTATTACATATAATAATAATGACACATGTAAACATTCTACTGCTGTAAAATGGTTTTATGATGGCAAGTCGTATCAGGACAAACTGTTGGATTCCATTGAATCTTCAGGTCAAGTTTATTAAAGCAACAAATGTTAAAAAAAGCTTAATAACAAATACAAAATGTAATAGAATAAGAGAAAGCAAAATCAATTCAAATAATCTTCTAGTTATTTAAATGTAAGAAAAGTTTCCAAAAAATTTAAAAAACACGTCTCTGTTTTCGTTAGGAAGGCATTAAATTAATGCATGTCATACCTGCATATGTTTGTTACTGATTGAGGTAAAATGTGACCTGCAACAGATAAATGAGACACAAGGTTTGGTAATGTTTTATTTGAAATGATTGACAATCACAATTTCCCACACACATTTTTATGTGCATATACCAAATTAATTTTATAGGTGATGGAAACTTTCGCATTCAAAGAGTGGCTTTCACGCTTAGTCCCCGTAAGTATCATAGTTTGGAAGTCTTAAACGCAGAACAAATTTTAATTTACAGACAGGTGAAGGTAGAAATACATGTATTTTGCGATTTATTCGAGATATTTGCTCGAAAATGTTTAAAACAAATCATTTAGTTTTAATAACATTACGTATCAAGATCGTCTTTTATATATTGTTTGCCTCTAATTTCGACATTATTAACTATTAACAACTTTCGTTTTACAGAGTTTGAATACAATAATGGCGTTACATTTGCTGAGTACAAAGTTGTTCAAGATATACAGACAATATGTGTGAAAGAAGAAGCAATGACTGCTATGAATGTCATGGGGAGTAAATATTTCCCACTTACCGAAACGTTTGCTGCTGCAGTGTGCAGTCTTAACTCTGTATACGATACTACTGAATATAAGGAATTTTTAGAAAACTGGGGGACGGTAGGAATTACATTAAAGCAAAATGTTTTTTTTAAATATTAGCATAGGAAAACCACATACATCATGCGCTGTAAACTATATTGTTCTTAAAAGTTAGCAGTTTCTATATACCTGTCATGTTCCTCAGGTTGACTGTCGTACACTGGATAAAAAGTAAGGAAAAAAATTACGACGATTTCTCGATGTCGAACGAAATGTATTTGTTCTTAAAGTGGAATGTCACAAATCAAACAAAATTTGATTAACATGAAACTATTTTTTTGTGATGCAGTAGTTTGTAATGCACAATTTCTGTAGCCCTGTATGGCCCTGTATGGCCCGAGTTCTCATAACTAATGTTTAGATTACATCAGTGCACATACTAGTATTAAAAACAATGAAACAGTAAACTTTTTTCATTAAGATTTTGTTTAATAGTTAAATTATTACATCTTCACAATTAGCAATTTACAAAAGTGGATTTTGCAGCATGTCATAGTAGCAGCTAACTTGGGAATCAAAAAGATCAAACGATTTGAGAGTACTGACGTGCTATTCTATAAGTATGTAGAAGAAAAGGTAAGTTTTCATTAGAATGTTCAGACAAGAACGTTTGGATAGGACATTCACATTTTAATGTTTATAGTCCCAATCACACTTTACTATCTATGAGAGGGCCTCTGTTGCCGAGTGTAAAGGAAGTTTGTCTTCTATAGATCAACGTGGTCTGTCACCGCTGAGGTTAGGTGGCGCGTTTGAAGCTCACTGCAGCACTATGTTGATTGTCCTAATTGGCAAGGATTGCCAGTTTTCCTAGCGAAGGTTGGGGTTTTCTCCGCGAACTTCAGCTTTCTGCCAAATAAAAACTCGACGCAATACTATAGCTGAAAATATGCTCAAAGTGGCGTTAAACATCATTAAAACAAAACTGTCTATGATAGGTACCTGAAAGAGAAACTACGTCAAATGGTGCATTTATAACATGAACTGATTGTGTGTTGCTCATTTATATAGATTGTTTACAACAATGTTTATGTGTTAATGAATTATTATCAAATGTAGATTTGACATATCTGGTCCGTACACAATGCTGAATTCGTTAAAAAATTGTATTTAAACTACCCCAGCGATCGTGGAGAAACAACCAATACATTTAGCTCGGACTCTTACTTAAACATACAGTGTACTTCTAGAAAAAGACTCGGAGAAGCTAAAATCTAGATTCTAGCACAAACGTGTTCAATTTACAACATGTACTTATATTTGGGATGCTTACTTTTCAACTTTACAATTTCTTCTTGTCTCCAACTCAGAAGAGCCTCTTTAGAAAAAAAAACATTTCACGGGGATGTCTGATATTTTTACGTCTTGCCGTCACATCGGTGTTAGATCCTTTATTTTTTTTACTTTACACTACTATCCCCCATATGCAGCTTAAAACCAGGCTAAAATATTTTAAGGCCTTTTTTAGATTAAAATGGAAAGAGACGATACAAATACCTGGTAATAAGCCATAACAGTACTTATTTCGCCATCGATGACTCTAAATCTAATAATACCTGTAAATACACTGAAGGTAAAATGTCAACTGTTAGATTTGTTGATTTACAACATGCTTTTGTAACAGATTGTTGGTATTAAAATAGCAAGTAATTGTGTTCTTATCCTTGACGACATTTTTTGTACTCTTTTGGGGTTAAAGTCCTACAATGCTTAACGTTAAAGAAAGAAAAGACACTTGCCTATACCTTAATTTCACATTCATATATTGATGATGTCCCTGTTAAATTTAGTGACTACTTTCATTTAGTCTACCCTAGCGAGCTTAAAATTAAAGACACCACCAAGACATTTAAGTTAGCCACTTACTTAGACCTATTGTAGAAATAGACTCGAGGAAACCTACAAACTAGACTCTAAGAAATACTTGATGACTGCAAAATCCAATAGTCAATTTTCCTTAAAATCGATTGCAATAGTCAAGGAGCTCCGGGGCATCGTGTGTACATTTCACAACTTATACGTTATATAAGATCATGTGATCGGTATTCCTATTTTCTAGATTGGCCAATGTTGTTGACTACTAAACTACTCAAACCATGTTCTTTATATCCCTTTAGAAGTCCATGACTTAATTGATCGTTATGGGAAATTCATCTCTCAAATACGATCGGACTTTTCCTCTTATTCATCGCTAGTCTTTATATTCCTGGAATTGAGGTTTTTCTAAACATAACCTGAGTAACTCAACAGTGTGTAATTAGAGGCAGTCGCTGTTTACTCGCTCGGAACACCTTTATGCACCCGTGGTTTATAGGGTTTGAGTTACTTCCTTTTGCTTTTGGTTGCGTGTTTTCTATGTTTAAATCCAGATTTGTAGTAGTCCCTTGACTTTTATCACTTGTTGTTCAGTCGATATTCTTGCTATTTGTTAAATACAACAGAAAATGTTTGCACTGTTTACTACAGACATAAAACCACTAGACTTACTAATAAATAGACTAGAACACGGACAAATTCTGAACCTTATCTCAAACGGTCTGAGCTCAATTAATTGTGACTCAAAATATAAGTTAAGCGTTGTCAGTATTCTGTGCCATCATTTCAAAACGAGATGTTTTATTTTCATAAGTAAGTGAACTAAAACTTTTGTTTGTTTGAATTTATGTTAGGTTCTGGAAGCTATATTCCCGCATGATATGAAATCTAAGAAGATCAATTTTCCTGTTTTCATATCTAGTACACATTACAAAAAACGATACGGACAGCATTCAAGAACCCTATCTGTTGGCAGCGATTCTCGGTCGGAGCCTGTGTGGATAAAATTGATGAGTATTGACATGTTACT
Source organism: Limnoperna fortunei (assembly GCA_944474755.1). NCBI lineage: Eukaryota > Metazoa > Mollusca > Bivalvia > Mytilida > Modiolidae > Limnoperna > Limnoperna fortunei. Next base: position 45,452,044 of record OX104118.1, on the reverse strand, counting down.
ACAAAAAAAATTCTGGAAAAACCTAGACGCTTTTATTGACCACAATGTTTGCAATGATAACACGTCAATAGACAGCATTCTTTCAAAGAAAAATATTCTTGTTCGAGCATTGAACGAGTATAGTGAAACTACAAAGGTTCCGGAAGGTATTGTTAAGTTCCTGGCTTACAAGTGTGAATTGATTTTTTGAGGGCCAAAGTTCATCCTTATTTGAATACTTACTTTTATTTTAATCATTCTAATGTAAAAAGGAAAACTGTAGAATTCAAATACACTATATGTATTTTATACACTAAAAGGATTTCAGACTTCAGATATTCCGTTAAAATAAATCTGACATAAGCAGTATAAGTTTTTATTTTATTTATGCTAATGAAACATTTATTATACAGATTTTTAATTTCCAATCAAGACATACGATTTGGCTATCTCTACTCTGCGCATCCAGCATCAAAGCGGTAGGGCACGGACTTGTCGGTTTTGGAGTAAAATGGTGGCCAAAAAGTATTAATTATGTCCAAGAGAAATGAAACACTTCAAAGAATTAAATACATGAAGACGAAAAAGATAAATTTGGTCATGGGTCACGATTTAAAATAAATACATATTTAAATGAGATGATAATTAACTATGAAAATGCGTAACGATAAAACTTGAACAATTAAGGTGGTTCATTTGTAGATAAAACCTAGTAGGCTACAGGAAATAAATCATCTACAGTCATTATAAGTCAAACTGAATACTAAGAAAATTTAGGTAAATGCGGTATTTTGTTGAAGTAAAAAATACAGAATACCCTTAGAACTGAAATTTTCATTTGATTCATAAATGCGTTTATTATTCTTTTTAAGAAATCCTTGATCAACATGGGGCCAGGAGCTAATTAATTCAGAAATAAGAATCACGCATACCCTTTTGTTACGATATTTCTGGTATT